>JAHWFO010078853.1:618257-632150 GCA_023313115.1 Rhysida immarginata | reverse complement strand
TGGACACTTATGTGTTGCACCTCAGGCTGAGGTGTTTAAACATCTTTATTGTAACCTAAACTTCAAAATAAAAAGCACTTGTAAAGATCATTTATTAATATTTTTTTAAAAACGCATAGGGTGAATTTAATCTGAGTAGAATGAGTCTTAGGTAAATAGTGTTCTTTAGTCGTTCGAGTTCTCACTCTGTGTATAGAGAAGAGAGAACTCTTTGCGTTGCCTTGCCATTGCGTAACAGGGACCCAAACAAATCAGTGATTTTGACTTGAAATCTTGAAATTTTCTTAGACCACTTTTAAAAGACTGAGAATCGAGTAGCACGAGTCATCTGTATGGAGAATCTAGGGAGGTATTTTTAACAATTTGCCAAACTTCAAAATGATTACAAATTCGGCTAGCTACTGTACAGTAAGGCGGACACTTTTGATAATATGAATTGCAAAGTGATGTCTTTGAGGCTGAAAAATATTACAAAAAAAATGATGATAAAAAGAAATTCCTTAACAGAAAACTTACTGCAGCACCGAATCAAGAAATGTAAAAAAATGGACTTTTTAGTGTCAACTAGAAACTGAGAACAGTCGAATTAATTACCCTCTCTTTGGTAAGCACTTCTGTTATTTTTCACACTTTATAATTCTTGCTTGTAGAATATACCAATGACGTAATCGGTTTTTGTAATTTTTAATCTTTAATTTTATAATCAACCTGTTTTCTACCAACACTTTTTTGAAAAACTCAAAAGGTTAATGGGATCCTGTAGTGTAAATAACACTTGTTTTCGTTCGTGAAATATTCACATGACCACTGCTTTGTAAACATAACACGAATGCTTAGTTGCTATTTAATAGCCCCACATTTTCAATTGTACGAGTAACGCATTTCGTAGTTTGTCCTCAGTTAGCTCTAGACGAAACAATCTGAACACTTGTAAGCATTTGTGTATGTGCGTGTGTAAGCGTGCTTATGAGTGTGTGTGTGTGTGTGTGTGTGTGTAAGAGTGTGTGTTGTAACGTCTCAAATATTTGAGTGACTCCGCGGTCCGACTTCTTGTCGTCTTGATGAGTGTTCAACAACCACACATCCGTGCCCACCGTGGAACGAGGGAGGATGATCGTGTACTTTCTGAAAAAAAAACAAAACTAACAGAACGTATCAGAGAGTGTGTAATATCTTATGTCCTTAAAGATACGCATTACGTCTAATTAAATTAATCGACAAAACCCGGAACTCTGATGTAAAAATAACCGGGAATTTTTTTCTTTTTATAATTCAATACAATCAATCTAGTTAATTCATCCGAGTACTCTATTCAATTGTTATCTCTTCCTAAAAAGCTCAACTTACGTTAATAATATTAGCAATTCATGTGTAGTTCTCAAAATTATCGTCCCGAAGTTATAGGCTTTAACTGACATAAATATCGCCACCAGACATTCCAAAAAACTAAAAAAAAAAAAACAATACAATAACGCCTTTAAACTTTATCATCAATAACTCTTGAAATTAACAGAACTATCCATCAAGATATCACTACAAAACTCGCGATTCACAAGTACATAAATCACAGCATTTCAAATTATTTCACATTTGCATAAGGTTATTTTTTGACATTAATCAATACTTTCTTGGTTTTTTTTTGTTTGTTTGTTTGTTTTTGAAAGTTCATCATTTGCTCTAATTTCCAGGAACAGTCAAATAAATTCCAGAATAACATTAGTTTGATGTTATGTTTGTCAATATGGAAGTAATGTACGGCTGGCGTCGTAGTCACTGACGACCCTCTAGATTCACAGGCGAAGGCTACACACTAAAACTGAGCCCTTTTGATTGACGAGTTAAGAGGAATGATCAATGAACGTATGGGGAATGACAGGAGCCAAAAAACAGCGAACAATAAGGAGGCTATTATGCAGAAAATCGATGAATGTGTGCAATCGGTCATGGCAATGAAATCTTCGACGATTTTTCCGAAGGAGAAAGACAGTGACGCCACCTCTGAACAAGATCTTCATACCAGGCTTGTGCACGATCAAAAGATTCAGGTGGGCGATACAGCTATGAGACCCACAGAGGGACAAGAACTATTTCAACAAATAACATTTTCATTTCATCGATCATTGACGGCGTAATGGAATCAACACGTGTCTGACTTCAAGAAATGATGGATAATATGACGAAGAAGATTAACGAATTAATTACTACAACAAATGAAACCTTGACCAATCATCAGGTACCAAACAGATGATATTCCCTCACTCTGAGGGAAATATGGAGGAGATGATGCCACAAGATTTAGGTGAAGACTTAGATGGAAGAGATGGTAGAATTGGGTATAGCAAGACTTCCAAGGATATCATTTCTTACCAGACGGTAAAGCAATCTGTCAAAGTTCCCACATCTCCCATGAACAACCATACACAGGGAAGAAATAACAGATCAAATCACAATGATGGAGTCGAGGGCGCCAGTCAAATAGTCGGAAACTCATTAAAAGGCAAGAATTATAATAAACATGTACAGTGCTGGGGTCAAAGGACTTGGTCGATCCCGGTAAAGAGTCGACAGACAGTACGGCTGAGATTGGGGAACATTGAAGATGACTGTGATTGCGCTACGTTAGCTAAACTATTAAGAGAACATAACCATAAGGTTATTGAATGTGGAAGGTGGATCACACGGGCTGGAACGGTTGCACTATATGTCTTCTTGAGAGTAGCCGATACCACCCTTGAGGATAGCCTAAAGGAGGAGGACTGGCCGAGGGGAGTTTCTATTCGGCCCTTCTACGGCCCGAACCCAAACTTTAATACTGACTATTGGAGTATACAAAATACAGATGGGAGGCCTAGTACGCCTTAACTGGATGAGATCATACCTACAGACAAAAATTAAGATATTATATTTAAATGCGCGGTCAATTTTGTCCAAAATAGATGACTTGTTTTTGGTATCCAACTCTATTAATCTTTGTGGTATAACAGAAACATGGTTGACATCCTATTGCACCAGCGAAACAATTGCTATTTCTGGCTACAAGACCTTTAGAGCTGATCGACAACTAGAGGGGGTGGTGTCTTGTTTTTTGTGAATGCAAGTATCAAGACCTATCTCCTCAAATCAGTTAGTGATGCTGGAATGGAATATGTTTCAGTTAAATGCCTTTTTGGCACAAACTGGACTGTGTTTACCATCATTTATCGACTAATATACATATACTATGGAGACATGTGTCGAAGTAATTGGAGACTTAGATGCTAAGGATTGCAATGTGATTTTGGGGGACTTCAATTGTAACGCCCTTTATGCCTTCAAGATCTCCGTACGTTAATGGCGAGTACAACTTCTCTTGAGCTTAAGCAAATTAACAACAGCCCAACGAGGGTTACTAGGCCTTTAGCCACGTTAATTGACCATATTTATATTCCGGAGACATGGACCTATATAGACCTGACTGATTTATCTTTGCCAAATTATGACCATAAACTTAATCAAGTCACTTTGCAGCCCTATGATGATGTAAAACTAAATGGTATATCGAGATATAAGACAATACCATGAAATCGAAATTTCAGTAAATATGAATTTGGTATGAACTTAAATCAACTGAGTAACAGCGAACTGGAGTCAATTAACGAAGTTAATCAACTTCTTAATTATATTAACCTTTTCCTCACCAATGCGGCCATTAGCACCGGTTTTTATTACAGCTGTGTTCGAAAGAATGTGGGTAGACGGAAAATTTGGTGGAACGAAACCTTATTAGAAATATGGAAAAACAAATTGGATACACACAAAAAAGTATCTCTAGAAAAGAGAGTCTCAATCTCACGAATTATACAAACAAATAAAAAAAACTTTTAAGAAGGAGATTCGGAAGAGAAAGAGAGCTGTGGCTTCCAAATATTCAAAAGCAAATCAGATATGGTAACTGGTTAGACAAACTTGATTCCCGTACTCTTCCCCGGAATTGCCCTGCGAAGAGTACGGGAATTATTTGAACTGGATGAATGATTCGACGAAATTATTACAAAGGAATAAAATAATACAGAGCACTATCAAGGTCAACAATGTATCTCCTGAACCAGCAGAACCATCATTTGCGAGTTTCCGGAAAATTCTTAAATCGGTCCGAATAAGAGGCTCAACCTATCCCTTAACTTTTACCTCCAAGATTCTTCAGAATTTCAATTTGTCCGTTTCTGTTTGATTTAGTTACTCTGTCAATTAATTTTACAGACTAAGAAATTTCCGACAGCACTAAAAATTTCAAGGATTAATCCCATTTATAAAAAGGGAGATCCCCTTAAAGTTGTGAATTACTGTCCCATATTGGCTCTTTCTCCGGTTACTAAAATCTTCGAAAAAGTTGTCTTCCAGCCTATGGTTAATTATTTGTGGACTGTTATTCCGGAGCAACAAAGGGGAAGCCGTCCAGGACACAAAGCTATTTGGACCCCTCTCGAGATCTATATGAAAAATATGGAGGCGCGCGATAATCATCGAAATTTTATCATTATTCAATCGGATATTTCGAAGGCGTTTGATACGATTTCAAGAAAACAGTTATTTTACGATTTAGCATCCCTAAGAGTGTCAAAAGATTTTATTATTCTTTTGAAAGATTACTACCGGGGACGAGTTAATACCATCAGAACCGATCCTATTGTCAGCAACAATTCCCTTTGTGGGATAGTCCAGGGATCGCTTTTGGGCCCGCTGCTATTTGCGGTTTCTACAGGCTTCGATTTATTACAGGAATAATTGCCGAAACTGTGGATACCAACGTATAAAAAATGGAACAAAAGAAAACACTAATCCACCTCAATTCTTTTCATTTCCTCAGATGCGCATTTCGGATTTCACAAATCCTTCATCAGTGAGTGAATACAATGGTCGACAATCGACAATCGAACAGTGCAGGTAAAACGAAACGAGTGGTCCGAGAGCAAAGCTTTCACTGCCATACTCGTCCAGAAAGTAACCACGGGAAGTACACTGAACTAGGCGAGAAGCCAGATGAAACCTAGTTAAGTCATCCAGAGGAAAGATGGAGGCCTTTCCTATCAGGACGATAGTGTTGATTGTTGATTGACGAGGGACAAGGGACACGAGGAGCTAGGAGATCCAATATTCGGGAAATATCGCCTTTTGGATGTCGTCTAAATTGATGTCCAGGAGGTGACGCGGCCTGTGATGTCTAAGAAGGCTTCTATAGGTAAGCGGGTGCTCAAGAATACCTGCAACCAGAGGATTGGGATGGTCTTTCATCTTCGGAAGCAGCTTTTTCATCAATTCCTGGACGTGATTCCCAATGGGAGGTATCTCAAAATCGTCGGCAATAGAAGTATTTGTTGCAATTCTCCTGTCAACTTCAGCAATGGTCCTCAAGGTAACGTTTTGGAAAGTTTGGAGGTCCTTCCATCTAGACTTACATATTGTAGCCCATGCGAGCATACCATCAAGCAAGATGGTTCGGATTACCGTTTTATACAGCAATAGTTTGCAGTCCAATCCAAGCGCGAGGTTTCGCCCCAGAAGAGCTACCAGACTGAAATTTGCCTTCTTTGCCTTGTTGATAGCGTAGGACACATGGTCGCCCCAATTTAGCTTGGCATCTATCACCTCTCCGAGGTATTTGTAATGTTTTACCATTCGAGCTCTCTACCAGAAAGGAAGAGAGGACTCGGGGGTTTCCGAAGTTTCTTTGTAATGAACATTGAAGTTTCCGAAGTTTCTTTTACCATTTCTCGCACTTCTGTAAGGCATTCTGCAATCGAGATATGATATGAGCAGGAACGCGAGCAGTGGTCATGATGGACGCGTCGTCAGCGAACAGATACAGCTTGCATTTTGTAAATGTTGGGAAGTCATGGATGAAAAAGTTGAAGAATACAATGGTCGACAATCGACAATCGAGCAGTGTAGTGAAACGCTATTCCAGTGGCACTTGAAGCTAAGCTTCCATAATCTCACCCTGATGGGCCTGTAGCTAACGGGATTTGCAGGATTTTGTCCTGGCTTAGGAATGCTTAAGACAACTGATTGCTTCCAAGATATTTTGAGGTAAATTTTTCAAAGCACTGTTCTTAATAGAGCCTTTACCTGGAGCTTTTCTCGTTTTTAAATTTTTAATGATGCTTTGGACTTCATTTACATCAATGCTATGCTTTGGGAATTCATTGCCGTGAATATTATAGAAGCCAGTTATGCACATTTTACTTTCTCAGACATATCAAGTCCTATTTGCCGACCATCAGTAGGCGTGAGAAACTGTTCTGAAAGTGAATTTGCAATAAGCTGCGCTTTATCATCATCATTCGTGATGAATTTGCCATTTTGGGCTAACAGGGGTGGAATATTAATGGCTTTCTTGTTTTGCAAGGATCGAACCATGCACTAAATAGAGTTATCGTGAGTCGACAGACTCTTAACTTTATCGTTCCACCTGTCATTACGAAGTTCTTTTACCTCCTCGTGAACTCTTTTTGTGAGCTTATTATACTTGGTACGAAAGATACAAAGGTCGACAATCGACAATCGAACAGTGTAATGTATCGGTATTCGTGTGGAACTTGAAGCATAGCTTCCATAATCTCACCCTTCTTAAATAAATGCCAAGGGAATTACACTGCAGTAGTTAAGAAGCATGATGGACCCATAAAAGTCATCCATAATATGAAAGAGAAAATACACTCTCTTGTTTGGAGGTGATTTTGATTGACGACTGTCTAGACTAGAAGCAGACCACTAGTATTAGATAAAACACGACCTATGAAATCCAGTAATCTAGAAATAAGACATTATCAATGTCTTCAAAATTAATATCAAGTATACGCCTTGGATCACGATATCTCTTTCTACGCATAGGATGATTTAAAATGCCCGAGACTAGCTCGTTGCTATGATTGTCTATATTGGGCAGCATGGATTCCATGAGCCCTTGAACGTATTTGCCAATATGAGTCATGTTGAAGTCATTATAAATGGAGGAATTACGAACAATTCTCCGATCTTTTTGCGCAATAGTCCTAAAGGTAACGTTTTGGAACGTTTGCAGTTCTCTCCACCTAGTCTTACATAATGTGGCCCAGACTTGCATACCATACGTCAAGATGGTCCGAACAGTGACCTTATAGAGTAGGAGTTTATTATCAATGTTTAGAGCACTATTCCGGCCCAGCAGAGCAAACAAGCTAAACTTGGCTCTCCTGGCCTTATTCCACGCATAAGTTGCGTGGGGAGTCCAGGTAAGCTTAGAGTCAATAACAACACCAAGATATTTATAAGTTTCAACCCCGTCCAGTTTTTTGCCATATAGTGTTAGAGAATCTAATGATCTCTTTCTCTTCTTGGAGACAAATATCGCCTTGCATTTGTCTACATTCAATTTTAACCTCTACTTGCTAAACCAGCTTTCACACTCCTTTAGAGCCTTTTGTAGCCGCGAGACTACTACAGCTGGTTGACGAGCACAGGTCAGTATAGCAGCGTCATCTGCGTAAAAAAAGAGCTTACATTTAGTAGGACTTGGAATGTCTCGCATAAAGTAATTGAATAATACTGGCCCCAGGACTGAACCCTGTGGGACACAAGCTTTTACTTCATACAAAGGAGATAGACTCTCACCAACTCTGGCCTTAAAGAAGTAGTTGGAGAGAAACGAGTGTATCAGAGTAATTATATCTTGAGGAAATCCATCCATAATCATTTTACAAATAAGACCTTCGTGCTAGACTTGGTCGAAGGCTTTGTGTACATCGAGGAAAACGACCCCACAATACATAGAGAGATTAAGGGGCTCATTGATATCCGCTTCGAGCCTCCATGTTTGGAGTTGGCAGGAATGGTTTGAGCGAAAGCCAAATTGTTCATCGCGGATGAGATCGTTGGCATCACAGTACTCAATGAATATCTTGAGAATTGTTTTTTCCAGGATTTTGCAGATTGATGGTAACAAGCTGATGGACCTGTAGCTAACAGGTTTTGCAGGATTTTGTCCTGGCTTAGGAATGCTTAAGACAACTGATTGCTTCCGAGCATCCGGGAAGTAAGTATTCTTCCAGCAGTCGTTAATCACTTTTGCAATATCTTGAATTGTATTTTGAGGTAAATTTTTCAAAGCACTTTTCTTAATAGAGTCTTTACCCGGAGCTTTTCTCGTCTTTAAATTTTTAATGATGCTTTGGACTTCATTTACATCAATGCTATGTTTTGGGAATTCATTGCCGTGAATATTATAGAAGCCAGTTATGCAGGATTTTACTTTCTCAGACATATCAAGTCCTATTTGCCGACCATCAGTAGGCGTGACAAACTGTTCTGAAAGTGAATTTGCAATAAGCTGCGCTTTATCATCATCATTCGTGATGAATTTGCCATTTTGGGCTAACAGGGGTGGGATATTAATGGCTTTCTTGTTTTGCAAGGCTCGAACCATGCACCAAATAGATTTATCGTGGGTCGACAGACTCTTAACTTTATCGCTCCACCTGTCATTACGAAGTGCTTTTACCTCCTCGTGAACTCTTCTAGTGAGCCTTTTATACTTGGTCTTAAGCCATGAATCACGATTTCGGTACCACTGCCTTCTAACCGTATTCCGTTGCTCAATTAATTGTTTGATTTCTGGGGTGAGATCAAGGTGATCAGCTCGCTTCGACTCTAAGGGTGGATACAAAGGTCGACAATCGACAATCGAACAGCGCAGTGAAAAAACAAAACGAGTGGTCCGGAAGCAATGCTTTCACTACCATACTCGTCCAAGTAGTATCCAAGGGAAGTACGCTGAATTAGGAAATAAGCCAGATGAACCTTGTTAAGTCATCCAGAGGATAAAGAGGAGTCCTTTCCTATTAGGACAGTGAAGCAGATTGTTGATTGACGAGGGACACGAAGGAGCTAGGAGATCCAGTAGTCTGGAAAAATAGCCTTTTGGATGTCTTCGAAGTTGACGTCCAGGAAATGACGAGGCCTGCGATGCCTGAGTAAACTTCGAAAAGTGAGAGGGTGATCCAGAATATCTGCAACCAGAGGATTAGGGTGGTCCTTGATCTTCGGAAGAAGCTTCTTCAACGACTCCTGTACGTAGTTTCCAATAGGAGGTATATCAAAATCTTCAGCAATGGAAGTATTTGTTGCAACTCTCCTGTCCAGTTGGGCAATGGTCCTCAGGGTAATGTTTTGGAAAGTTTGCAGGTTCTTCCATCTGGACTTGCATATTGTGGCCCAGGCAGGCATACCATATAACAGAATGGTCCGGATTACCATTTTATATAGCAAAAGTTTGCTATCAATTCCAAGAGCGTTGTTTCGCCCCAGGCTGAACTTTGCCTTCTTAGCCTTATTGATAGCATAGGAGACGTGGTCACCTGAATTTAGCTTGGTATCTGTCACCACTCCGAGGTATTTGTAATCCTTCACCCATTCGAGCTCTCTACCCGAAAGAAGGAGAGGCTTCGGGGGTTTCCGAAGTTTCTTGTTAATAAACATAGCTTTGCACTTGTCGACGTTTACTTCGAGTCTCCACTTAGCAAACCATTTCTCGCACTGATGTAAGACATTTTGTACCCGAGATGTGACGTGAGCGGGATGGCGGTCGGTAGTCATGATGGCCGCGTCGTCTGCAAACAGATATAGCTCACACTTAGTAAAGATTGAGAAGTCGTGGATGAAGAAATTGAACAATGCAGGGCCCAGGACAGAGCCTTGGGGAACACCAGCATTGACGTCACAAGGGTTTGACATTGAGTAGCCAACCTTAACACGAAATTTCCTGTTCGTCAGAAAGGAACTAATCAAAGCAATCAGATTATCAGGGAAACCACAAGTATTCATCTTGAATATGAGTCCGTTATGCCAAACTTGATCAAAAGCTTTCCGGACATCCAAGAAGACAAGACCACCGTACTTTGCACAATTTAGAGGAGTGTTTAGATCTGCAACAAGCCTCCAGATCTGAAGTTGGCAGGAGTGTCCAGGTCGAAAACCAAATTGCTCCTCACGAACAAGATTGTTGGCCACACAGAAAGCATTAAATCTCCTTAGGATGACGCGTTCGGAAACTTTGGACAACATAGGTAGTAAACTTATGGGTCTGTAACTGAAAGCAAGAGCAGGGTTAAGACCTGGCTTTTGTATGGTAAAAATGACGGATTCTTTCCACTGGTCGGGGAAGTAACCAAGTTTCCAGCAGTCATTTATGGCTTTGGTAATAGTTGAGACAATATTAGGAGGCAAGTTCTTCAGAGCACTATTGGTGATGGAATCAATACCTGCTGCTTTTTTGATTTTAAGTCGCTTTATGATATCGGAGATTTCATGAATACTAATGACATCCTCAGGGGTAGGAACACGATGGATGCACTGTTAAGCGATACAGCCATTGTTCACAAGCTGAGTGTTTGAGAGACTGTCCAGGTTGGTCCCAGTAGGCGTGGTAAATTGGATCTTCAGGGAATCCGCAATCAGTTGAGCCTTTTTCCCGTCACTGGTGACGAAGTCGCCATTGTCTGCAAGCAGCGGTGGCAATTGGATGGGCCTGTTACCCTTCAAGGCCCTTATAGTACCCCAGAGTGAGTTGTCCTGGACAGACAAAGATTTCAGTTTTTCACTCCACCTTTGTGCTCGTAGAAGTTTAACCTCTTCCTGGACCTTGCGAGAAAGCCTGTTGTACTTCTTCTTGAAAAAGAAAAGTCGCTTGCGCTGCCATAGTCTTCTATAGGAATTCCTTTCTAGAATGAGTCGTCTGATGTAAGGAGGGAGGTCGAGGTGCTCGGGGCGCTTCCTATCAGTAGTTGAGGTACTTGAAGTAGTAGCATCATTTATAGCACGAGTGATTGCACTGATATTTTCGTTGATGCCCCCGTTATCAATAATTTCCCTGTACGGAATGCTATTTTCTCGAAGAATATCCTTAAAGAGCTTCCAGTCTTGCTTGGAGCGCAGCCCTAGCTTCAGATCGATGTTTAGGCCCTCGGAGATAAGCATGACCGGTCGGTGGTCAGAGGTTAAATCGTCTACTGTAAAAATATTATACGGCTTGAGGAAACCCTTAAGAACAGCAATGTCCAGCACGTCACTAACTGGCGAGTGGTCACAATAATATGTGTCATCAAGAGGACTAGCAACGAAGGTATCACTCTCGTTCACAGTGTATCCATGTAAGATATTGCCGTTTTGTTTAGAGCATTTAGAATTCCATGCAGGATGCTTGGCATCCAAGTCACCCGCCATAATAACTGGAATGGGCCCAGACAGCAGCTCATCAAGCTCGCACAAACTAAGCTTGTGCTTAGGCGAATTATATAAGGAGGTGAACTTAATTTCGCCTGCGTCAGCATCGTTTATGATTAGGGAAATTGCTTCCATCCTTGCGTAATTTGGGGTGGCTATCTCGCGATGGTCAATGCCGTCTTTGACAATGATCGCTGCTCCACCAAACGCTTTACTAGCATTATTACCCAGAGGCCGATCCTTGCGATAGACATGAAAACCAGGCAGAGAGAAAATTTGAGATGACTTCAAGTGTGTCTCGCACACGAAGGCGATGTCGACATTCCAATTTATAAGGAAGTTGTAAAATTCGATGCGCTTTCGATGGATTCCTCTTGCATTCCATATGTTGCAACGAAGTTTCCCGTGGGTGATCTTTCTGTAAGGGCGTCTGTCCATAGTCAATTTTTGTTTTCGTGGGATGCAACCTGTGGCACTACTTTGCCACTGTCTTTGTAGATATTTAGCAAGTTACCTAGACACCTATATATACTGCGCAACTGGTTATTATCAATGACACTTGTATCAGCAGAGTTGGATGCGACCGAAGCATAGGTTTTGCTCTCTACCACTTTTGTGCTTTTGAGTCTTCTTACTTGGGGATATTTAGGGCACTTGGTATAACTTGATGTGTGCTGACCATCACATCGGACACATTTAGGGGGGTCTTTACCCTTAACATTGGTACAGTCCCTCGACTGGTGGTTGCCAGCGCACTTATTGCATCGAGGTGTTTCGGTACAACCTTGAGAGACGTGACCAAAACGCAAACATTCGTAACACTGCAAGGGCCTTTTGTTACTTTTAAATAGTTCCACAATAATTGCTAGAGGACCGATACGTTTTAATCCTAAGAAGGACTTGTTATGTTCATTATTCTGTAAGATAACCAAGACCATTGGCATTTCGACTGTACCATTAGCTTTTTTAAGTCTGATTGTTTTTTCCGGAAAATAGTTAGCCTTCCTGAGGTCGTCGCCAAAGTCTTCCAGATCATACGTTATGTCGACATTTCGGACAACGTATTTCAGCATTTTTTCAGACTTTAATTGGTGATGCTGGATTTTCAAAGCATCGTTGCTTTTGACTCCAGACACCAGAATCTTATGAGTCTCTTCGTCGTGGCACTGAATTTTAATTGTGTCCTTTCTACCAGTGTGCGCTGTGATTTTGTCTAGGGACACATGCTTTTTGACCTCTTCCAGAATCTCCTTGATTGGCTTTCCATGGTGACGAATTATGATCGGAGGAACATATACGTTTCCTTCTCTATGATTAGCGTGGACAGTTTTCTTGGTTTTTTCACGAAAAACAACAGCAGCTACATCACTGATGGGCGCTTCACTGGAGATATTATCCACACGCCTGCCTTTTCTAGATTTTTTGTTTAGAGCAGGTATCCAATCGCTGACTTCCCTAGTTAGATCGTCATTTAGCTTTCGCTTATTCCTAATTTTCTCCATTGACAGGGATTCTGCATAGTTAAGCATTGGGTCGTCAATGACTTCCGAACCTTCTTTAGAATCGTATGGAGAAACAGCCTTATCAACTAACATGGGCGAGACGGATGGAATGGCAGAGCCCATAAATTCCTTCATAGCATTGCTAAGATTGGCAATGCCGTTGGTAGTTTCCTAATTCCACGCTTTATATCCTCTCTAAAACTATCAATATTTGTGTTTACACTGCTAATATCATTAGTGATTCCAACCTTGTTTCTAATTCTAGATATTTTTTGTTCAATTCCGAACGTAATGCCTCAAGCTGGTCATTAATAATGATGTCAAAAGCAAGAAATCTTGGGTCCTTACATGCATCTTTGTAAGCTACATTACAAGGTAACACCTTAACGTCAGCATATTTAATAGTAATGCTAGCGGATTTCGTCGACGACGCCATGAAGCAAGTGTGGTGCTGGGTTTTGCCGTCCTTAGAAGGACGCACCTACTCAGAACGGCTCAGTTTAAAAGACTTAAAAAGTCCTACTTTGTTAGTCCTATCTATCTTGGAGAATCCACTGATGCAATAGGTACGTCGTTGTCCGTCAAGTGGTAAAATCGTCGTGCAGTAGCAGCAGTAGCGTGAGTGATGTGCTGATCTCAATCTCATTGTCGATACAAAGGATACAAACGTCGACAATCGAGCAGTGCAGTGAAACGTTATTCAAGTGGCACTTGAAGCTAAGCTTCCATAATCTCACCCTTCCTAAATAAATGCCAAGGGAATTACACTAAAGTAGTTAAGAAGCATGATGAACCCATAAAGGTCATCCATAATATGAAAGAGAAAATACACCCTCTTGGTTGGAGGTGATTTTGATTGACGACTGTCTAGACTAGAAGCAGATCACTAGTATTAGATAAAACACGACCTATGAAGTCCAGTAATCCGGATATAAGACATTATCAATGTCTTCAAAATTAATATCAAGTATATGCCTTGGACCACGATATCTCTTTCTATGCATAGGATGATTTAAAATGCCCGAGACTAGCTCGTTGCTATGATTTTCTATATTGGGCAGCATGGATTCCATGAGCCCTTGAACGTATTTGCCAATATGAGTCAAGTTGAAGTCATTAGAAATGAAGGAATTGCGAACAATTCTCCGATCTTTTT
>JAHWFO010078853.1:590937-612282 GCA_023313115.1 Rhysida immarginata | reverse complement strand
CTGTAAAGATTACAGATTCGAAGCTTTTGATGCTATAATTAAGGATAAGCTAGAGGTTTTGCGCCAAGAAATGTGCACTAAATATGATAATTTACAAGGAAAAGTCGAGTCACTAAAAGGGAACATAACTGAAATCCACGATAAAATTGCTAACATGAATGCTAAAATATCTGCAGCACGTAATGAAGCCAACGAGAACTTTAATAAGTTGGAACAGTTCCTCAAAGATCAATTCTCTGCTCTGTCAATGAAAGGTAATCAGCCTACAGGGAAACTTCTGACTATCTAAGAGACTCTTGTGAAATAGAGAGTGTGACTCCTCTGCCTATGGAAATTATCCCCTCCGGCTTAGGGAGTAATGATAACGATGGCAAAGACCCGAATAGTACAAATCGCAAACGGCTATACAATGATTCGGATAAATGGATACCTGCAAAATCCAAAAAGGCTAAAAAAGCGTTGAAAATTGACAACATCAAGGATGTTGTTGATATAAATGATACAATCGCTTCCCCACGATTCCTCACGATTCCCCTTAGAGGCCCACCGACACGGAAGGATTCTTAGCAAGACTACAATTCTTAACGTACTGCAAATCACGCACCCATTAACCCTTTCCTGTGGAAGGTGTAATCCATCGAAGTAGTGTTCCATTATACGGATCTAGCCAGTATTCTCGCGGGGCGCCCTGCTGAATGTCCGCGCTTGGACACGGGATCATCTACTGAGGGTAATATATTGAACATTCCTGATTATAGAATTCAAATTGCTTAAACTTCACTCACTTCTTTTGTGCTCGACTCATTCGTATGCCATCCATCTAATCTTTGGTTCTACTTTATATAGTGCCCTTTCCACGGTCGACAAACGTGACAAGTTCACCGCCTTTTTGTTCCTCGTTGACGTACTTACTAGACATCCATGCCAACTACTTCAAGGAGAGCCCGGAGCCATCAGCTAGCAATTGTGCGGATCCAGCCCAATTCAATACGAGCAGTGATTGTCCCAGAGCAAACTCGCCTGTACTCCAAGAAAGTGACCCACTGATGCTGATAGCAGCTAATGAATTGGACTGACTATCGAAATAATACTGTTACTTATTTTGAATTCATACTGCAAATTACAAATTTCATTTACAAGTTTAGTAAATGTCAATAATTATTTAATGTTAAACCTCATCCCGTAATTTCTCTGTTCGTGGTTAAGTAAAGAACACGACACTTAGCATCCCAGAACACATTTAAAATAATGTTAAAAAGCCTATATAATTAATGTATGAGTACAAACTATTTCTGAAACTAGAAGCGAACCGAAGAAAAAAGTTCGGAGGAAGAATCTTCTACTCGTCCACGTCCCTGGAAACAACGGAGAAGAATTTCCGCCGCCCACCCGAGCAGCTCGCCCCGTCACCCAATCATATTGAAAACGCACGTTCAACCGCATATCCGAGAGAGCCGTGGCCACCACAGCTGTCTAATAATGTTCAGACCAGTAAAAACATTTTAAGTGATAAAGAAGTTTTAATGCGGAACAATTTAGTTGGCAGACTGTTATCTGACAATATTGAAAATAATAGTTATGCTCTTCGTAATGAACTTTCCACTCGTAATTTAAACAACGTAATTCAAACGATTGATGACAACGACAGAGACGACTTCGATGATCTGATCGACGTTGATTTAGCCAAAGCCCTTGCTCACCTGTATCTCACGGAGCCTGTTAGTCTCTCGCCATCATTACCCCTCGAATCTTCGTTGGACTCACTGTATCATTTGCACACGTACCCCTGAATAAAAATAGACCATTGTATAATAATTGTTGGTTTATTCATCTGCTGTACATAGTATAAAAAATGAACAATCAATAGACATAAATAAAAAGGAAATAAAAGTAGAAGAACGACGAGATCTTTCTTCTAGGCCTCAGGACATCTTCAGGTCATCTGGCTTGGTTTAAAGGCCCTGCCCTTTTTCTGGACATTTGGTGGTGTTGAGTGCTAGCAAGAGTTATGGCTTTTGCGGGGGAGGACTGACCTGAGGGGGGAAATGGGCCGTGTGGAATGATGTCAGGAGGTAAAAATGTAAACAAAAACGAAAATAATGGAACTTAAAATCAGCATTAATATTGAGGCGAAAATAGATTTAATTATAAAATTATTTGCCAATTTCGGTAGACTTGATAAGAGCATAAATATTGTGCTGAATAACTCAAATCAAAAATAGTTTGCTAGATAAGATATGGAGATGACATCTGAATAGTAACAAAAGACTGTAAAATCTAAACATCGTGGATAATTTGCAATCTAATTCCTCCTTCCAATTCTCTATAATCGATTAAGTAATAACCAGCTCATTTTCCTAGATCTTATAATCACTCTCCACAATAACAGGATGATATTTGATTTATACGAAAAACCCGCACAAGATACCATAACCATCAACTATAACTCTTAACAACCTTACCACCTCAACATTAACATAATTAAAAATAATCTTTCTCGCATATACAACCTCTACTCTCCTATCAATATTCAAAAACAAATAGATATGCTTTAGATAAAATTGGAAAAAATGGCTATCCAAAATAAATTGTGACAAAATGCATTAACGAATATTTCCACAATAAAATAGGAAAAATATGAATCCTGTGGAAAATAAACAAACGGATAAATTCTCTTTTCAATACCACGATAAACCAAATCGTGATATTAAAAAATTTCTTCAATGATACTGAAATCCAACCAGTATTTCGCAACCCAAACTCTCTTTTCAACAGCCTAGTCAAATTAAACACATCACGTCCAATCCCGGAAAAAAAACTCGAACTGCTCCAACTACAATATACCTTGCTCCCAGTGCAACAGGTCGTACATAAGTGAGACAAAAAGATAACTAGAAACATGTTGTTGGTGCCCAATTAATTGTTACTCATATCTTTAGTTTAAGTCACGGTCTATAGATATTCATGGTCATCGTGGTTCGGCCAGTTTCCATCGTTTCGAGATGAGGAAAACAGATCGCGCAGGTGCCGCATACATCGCATTAGGGCCGACCGTGATCTGCAATAGAGGTTTTTCATTGAAACTGAAAATGAAAGTAAAGTTTCTGTCTATCGATAAGGCGCGCTGCAGGCGTATTTGGGCCGATTGTACATGCAGCACCACTTTTCAATAGAGTTCCCGCCCTGCTGGGAGCTGGAAATTTTAGCTTCATTTTAACAATGGAGCTCGATGACCATGTATATCTATAGACCGTGGTCTAAATTTAAGATTAATGTTAGTGTAATTGTTGCTCAATAAAATATTTATTGTTAATGTTTTGGTCTGTATTTTGATGTCATTCGAAGTTGTTCGAATAAAAAAGGCTAAAAATTTACATGCGTTTCGGAATCCTGTTTCTACCCAACCCACGAAAGTATCAGTAAGATTTCTGACAGTATTTTAACAGTAATAGTATTTAATGACAGCACAAAACTCCGCCCTAGTCGGTCCCAAGCCCGACTGAGAAAGGAGGAGGGAACACGCAAGATAAGGTGTAAGGCATCGTGCTGAGGTCTGGGTGGCACAGCGTGTATAAAAATGTGTGTCACGAAAGATCCCATTGAGGAACCTGGCGAAACCTCAATGTATTTAGCCTTGCATCAGGAGAGAGGGGTAGCCTGATGTGGACTATATATTTCCCCCCGGTTCTCCGGTATTGTATGGATACCGAAATTGCGAAAGCACCCAAAACAGGATCTGGTTTACCTTCGGGTGATAACCGATCAAATCTTAAGGAGGAGTTGATGTCAAGGTTCCCGCGGTTGTGGGGGCGGAAGATGGCATTGCTACCGCCGCTTCCGGAGTGGCGGGGACCAAGATGCCAACACTCACTAAATCGCAAAGGCGTAATCGAAGGAAAATAAAGAACTAGGATCTCTGAAAGCTGGTGAACAATCAGCTGAAGAGATCTCTGGTTCAGTTCCTTCAGGACAGAAGAGGGATAGACCTGTGGATTCTACTCCCTCTCCAGCTAGTGTTGTAGCTAGTAAGAGATTGAAGGAGGATCAAGGAAAATCCTACAAACAGGCTGTTAGCAGCATTAAAATGGCCATTATTAAAGGGTCATTTCCTGTAGAGAAGTTATCTGCTGACGAGGTTTCTCTTATTCAAATGGAGATCCTCGACAGAATAGATGCTATTCCTGAGGGTAACTTTTTACCAAGAATTAATCAACAGAGTCTGTTAGCCGGCGCGTTGTTGGTCGTCTGTGAAGATGAGGAGACAAGAGCCTGGTTGACTAGCTCTTTTGACAACAATGACAAAGTCTTGAGGAAGGAACTCTCTTGCCTTAAAGTGATTAAGGCGAGTGAGCTTCCTAAGCCTAAGGTTGCCTTTAAGACAAAGGATAACATCACTAAAGATGCAAATGTTCTACTTCGGAGGATGAATCGTTTCAACCCCGAACTGAACACTAGTGAATGGAGAACCGTCAATAGACTGGTTGAACCTCATTCAACTAGATGGATCTTCGAGGTCTATGAGAGTTCCTTAGAAGCCATCAAGAAGGCCAACCTTGTTGCCAATACTGGCATCGATCAAGGGATCTTCAAGATCCTGACCGATCCAAAGAAAAGACCTGGTTCTGAAACTGAGAAGGATGCTAACTTGAAAGCAATCACTCAGACACAGTAAGTCCAACTAAAGTTTATTCTGTTGGTGACAGGGATAACCTATCCGACATTGCAAGTGAATTAGGTGCACTTGACTTTGTAGATACAGCCTCAGAAAATATACTTCAACCCATATCTCCAATGAACCTTGAAGATGTTGAGGTTGAATCTACTGATGAGGAAAGGCTTTTAGGCACCTTTACCAGTCCCAGCGGAGGTAAGAGGACTTAATTTTCCTCTGTCTGATACTGTGACTGTGCTTAGAATTATCCAGATAAACCTTCACCACAGTCGATCGGCCTCTGCGTTGCTTTACAACAAGATGGCCTGTGGTGATGTTGATCTGGCAATAATCCAGGAGCCTTGGATAAGGGATGGAAGGGTTGTTGGACTACCAAAAAGATGTGAGAATATCTTTTATGATACAAGTTCCAACAGATCTAGGGCATGCATCTATGTTAGAAAGGACCTGCATGCTATGTTCATGGTCAGTAATTCTGATAGCGATAATGCTGTAATTAAATTGACCATGTTTGGTGAGAATAAAACTGAAATTCTCATAATGTCTTCATACTTTCCTTATGATGACTGTAGTGTTCCATCGAGGAAAGTTGAAGAAACCATTGAACGATGTTTAAAATTCAATCACAAGCTTATTATTGGCTGTGATGCCAATGCACACCACGTTGTTTGGGGAAGCAGTGATTGCAATCAAAGAGGAGATGAATTATTGGAATTCATCCTTCAAAAGAACCTGCAAATCATAAATAAAGGTAATGAACCTACTTTTGTGACTTGCAATAGAAAGGAGGTTATTGACTACACACTATGTCTTAGCAATACCACTGACTTTATCAGTAATGGCTTGTCATGGATGAGGAATCTCTATCTGATCATAGATATATTTGCTTCTCTATTGCAGGCATCAGGCTTTTAAATAGGATGGAAAGGAGGCGGAATCCCAGAAACACTGACTGGGATTCATACCTTAAAGACCTTAGGATCGCAATGGAAGGTATGTATAATAAAATGTTCTCAATGGTTGACTTGGAACTAGCTGTTACCCAGTTGCAACGTGCTATCATCCAGTCTTACCATCAAAATTGTAAGGTGAGGAAAACTAGCCTACCAAGACAGGTTTCTTGGTGGAATAATGAGCTTCGTTTTCCTCGCAGAAGTAGCAGAAAGCACTTCAATAAGGCCAAGAAAACTGGTGAGTGGTCTCTTTATAAAGAAACCCTCACCAGATATCACATGGCAATTAGGAAGGCTAAGATAGATTCCTGGAATAAATTTTGTGAAAATTAAATGACTTATCCACTACCGCAAAGGTAATGAGGATATTGTCCAAGGATAGTGTAAATCAATTAACTTCTGTTAAGAGGAATGATGGTAAATTCACAGAATCAGGTGAAGAAACATTAGCAAAAATGCTAAGAGTACACTTCCCTGGTTCAGTGCAGGTCATCGACTTGGAGACATCCATTTCTATTGGTAGATTTAAAACCAAGAGTAAATGGGAACGGGATGTTTCCAAAAAGATTGTCACATATAATAAAATTAAATGGGCAATTAATTCATTTGAACCAATTAAGTCTCCTGGGAAGGATGAGGTAACTCCTATTCTGTTGCAGAAAGGAATTGATATTTTGGCACCCATACTGTGTAGAATCTACAGAGTATGTTTGGTGCAGGGGTATATTCCAGAGGCTTGGAGACAAACAAAAGTTGTTTTTATCCCCAAGCCTGGAAAATCGACTTATTTTGAGGCTAAATCTTTTAGACCTATTTGCCTCACCTCCTTTTTTCTTAAAACAATGGAAAAACTGGTAGACAGATATCTTAGGGAGGAGGTTTTGATAACAAAGCCCTTCTCAGGACATCAATTTGCATACCAGCAAGGTAAATCAACTGAAGCAGCAATTTGATTTTTCAAAATATTTTAATTTAAGTTTTGTACATAAATTAAATGTGTTAAAAATAATAAAATACCAAAAACTCAGTCATAAGATAAATGTAATAAATTCTTATATTTCAATAAACAAAAAATTAAATAGTCATAGATGTGTGGTTGGTACTTCTTGTTGATAAAACACTAACAATGAAGGAAACTTCATTAGTAGCCTTTCTAGATATCGAAGGAGCCTTTGATAAAGTATCTACTTATACTATTATCAGGGCTCTTGAGAAGCGGGGAGTTGATAGAATCATTATCAAATGGATAACTGAGCTGCTTACAACCAGGAAAGTAGAGGCTAAACATCTTGGTGACTCATGTATGGTTCGGGTGGCGAAGGGGTGCCCACAGGGTGGAGTTCTTTCACCCTTGTTGTGGTGCCTCGTCGTCGACGAACTATTATGTGAGCTGGAGAAAGATGGAGTAGACTGCCTTGGATATGCTGATGACATTGCAATCACTGCAAGAAGAAAATTTATTAACACTGTCTCGGACATTCTTGAAGGAATTCTCAAGAAGGTAGAGAAATGGTGTAAAGAGGTAGGTCTGTCTGTTAATCCAGACAATACCGCTATTGTTCCTTTTTCTAGGAAAAAGAATTTAAATTTTAGAAGTATTAATTTCTTTGGTAAAAAGTTAACTTATACTTCTGAGGTCAAATATCTCGGTGTCTTCCTTGATAGCAAGCTTTCATGGAGGAAACACCTGGAATATTGTTTATTATGTGCTAAAATGATCTTCTAGACTTGTAGAAGAGTCGTTGGCAAATCATGGGGGCTGAGCCCTAAACTTATTCATTGGGTAAATACTAGTGTCATATGTCCAATGATGACTTATGGCTCTGTTGCATGGTGGCCTAGAACACAATTAAAGACAGTCAGGAAAGAACTAGCTAAAGTTCAAAGAATGGCATGTCTTACTATTACAGGTGCAATGAGAACAACTCCGACTAGTGCTTTAGAACTTCTCTTGGACCTGAAACCTATTCACTTGCTTGTTGAAGCAGAGGCTGCAATGACAATTTATCGAATATGCAGCCCTGACAACTGGCATAGATGTTTAGATAATACAGTATATGATAAACTAAAAAAGGGGGTGTTACGACATCCGGTTTTTCATATGACTGTCGATAGAATGCTTCCAAAATATGATTTCGATAAGCAATATGTTGTCTCCATTCCAACTAGGGAGGAATGGAACACAAAGACGCTTTTGTCATTTAGGGGTCATGAAATATGGTTTACGGATGGATCCAAAACGGCGTCTGGAATAGGCGCAGGTATATGTTGTCCTAGGAGGAAAATCCGACGGAGTTTCCCCCTTGGCAAATACTCTACAGTCTTTCAGGCAGAAATTTTTGCAATTATTGCCTGTGGAATAGAGCTGAACATTCAGAAGCTTCGAAGAAAGAAAATATTAGTATGTTCTGATAGCCAGGCTGCGTTGCATGCACTTGACAGTGTATGTTACAAATCTAAGCTTGTCTGGGAGTGCCATCGTACCCTCTGTGATCTAGCAATAAACAACACGGTAAAACTGTGTTGGATTCCTTCTCACAGTGGCTACGAAGGCAATGAAATTGCTGATTGTCTTGCCAAGGATGGTTCTATGACTCCATTTGTAGATCCTGAACCATCTTTGGGACTGTCCCAAAGTCTTATTAAGCTGACTATCCAAAATTGCATGGATACACAGCATTATGATTTATGGATTAAGGAGTATGGCCAAAGACAGGCCAAGGCACTCAATCCAAAATATCCTGTTTCTAGGAAAGGTGAGCTGTTAAAACTCAAAAGAACTGAAATTAAAAAAGTTGTTGAACTCCTTACAGGTCACTGTCATCTTAATAGACATATGACCTTAATCGGAGTTGCAACTGATGCTACATGCACGAAGTGTCCTGAAGCAGAGAAGAGCTCAATTCATGTTCTCTGTAGTTGTTTAAATCTATCATTTCTTAGATTTAAACATTTAGGGGGTTTTATACTCCAACCGGCAGAAATTCAAAATGTTACTGCTGGGCAGATCTTAAAATTTGCAGATGCATCTGGTCTACTTGTGAGACAAGATTAATAAAGGTTTTTGGGGATAGTACAATAGACCTGAGGTCGCGGTGCTTGGTTTCTTGGTAACCACCCCTTTTTAAATTCAATTCAATTCAAAATGACAGCACAAACATATGGTCCTTCGAGCCCTCTTTATGAATCAACCCTATAGTAATACCAGTCAAAACGAGAAGTATGTCGAAAATTGCTGAAAAGAATATCTGCTCACCAATATACGCCCACAAAAATAATAGGCGAATCAGTCAGTCAGCATAAAATATAAGAACTGTGAAAACAAAAGCCACATCAGGTTCAAGTTCCAAATCAAGTCGTATCCGCCGGGAACACAAACAAGCGGAAGAGTTGCGCGAAATTGAGAAGAAAAAAGAGGAAATCCTTCTAAAGCCGCTCCAAATGATAAATGCAGTCTTCTGATAAATGCAGAAGAGGAGGAGGAAGAGGAACTGGATGATGGAAAAAGAACATTTTCGCAGTCACATTTGAGTCGGACTTTCCCTGATGATAAGGTTATTCAGATACAGCAGTGGTTGGATACACCAGGTAGAAGCACAGAAGGTGAAGCGTTGGAAGCTCTGACGAAAGCAATGACGTCAGCGATTACCCAAGCAAAGCCGCAAAATGGATACGACGATATGAAATGCTTTGGGGCCCGTCAAGTCTCTGGAAAGGAATTGTCTAATTTTGGAGGCCGTTTAATTCATAGCTGATGAGCTCCACTGAGATATGCCCTTACACAGACGAGGAGAATGTCATTCGTTTACAACAGTATCTCAAAGGGAAAGTTAAAGAAGTTCTACAGTTGATGCTTATCATTACATGTGCATTTCACGAGATTACAGATGTATTAAAGAGACGTTTTGGAAGAACCCAAGTTATCATCAAAAGACTCGTGGAGAAAGCGAAGATTATAGTCCCACCGAGAGATGAAAATCCAGAATCAATCCTTGATTTTGCTATCGTGGTGAAGAACTTATGTGTAACCGCTGAATCACTAAAGTTTCCGCAATATCTACAAAACCCTCAGCTAATGGAGGAGCTAATAGCAAAGCTACCTACTCATTTGAAATTAGAATAGGCTAAAGCATCATTACTGATTCCGGAAAACGACGTGAATTTAATAGTTTTTTCAAATTTGCAGAAGACGACGTCATCTGACAGCGTGATCGTTTTCACTAAGGTTACCGTTCAAGATAGATGGAAAATAGCAAAGAAAAATGGAATATGCTATGGGTGCGTTGAAGGTACACACCAGATGAAGAACTGCAGTATGAGAATTCACTGCGAAGCAGATGGATGTAAAAAAATTCATCATGGTTTGCTGCACGAAAGTACGCGAAGATTGCCGAGAGACCAAAGGTAGGATTAGTTTACGGGTCAGAAGTCAGTCAGCCAAGGTCCAGCCAAGAATTTGGGAATTCGTTCAATTTGAATGGAGGAACGGTTCGCAATGGATAAAGAATCGAAACACTGAAGAATTACAAAGCGAGTTTGAAGACGCAATGAACTGCTTAATAGATAATCATTATGTGGAAGACTAGTTAGATAGTTTGTCAACGAAAGAAAAGCCATCAAGAAGATTCGAGATATAACGGAAATCCGTCTCAAGGTGGATTTGAGATTCGAGGATGGTTTTGCTCTATGCCAGAAGTTTTGGAAATTGCCGCAGCAGAAGAATCTGGAACAAAAGAAATGCTTTAGTTACAAAATGAATAGAAGTTAGAGCGTGTCTTAGGACTACACTGGAATCCTAAAACAGATTCATTCCAGTTCAAATACAAATTCCGTAATGCGGATTAACACATTGTAAACGGTGAAAAGATTCATACAAAACGAGAATTATTGAAAGTCATAATGTGTCTATTTGATCCATTACTATTTCTGGGTCATCTTATCGTCCGAGCGAAGATTCTGATCCAGGATGTGACAAGGATGGGATGATGAAATCAGTCCATCGCTACACGACAAATGGAAACGTTTTCATCAGCAACTCCAAGGAATTACAGAGGTTCAAATATCCAGAAGTTATGCTCCGTTGATCTCACAGCATGCAAAAAATCAGCTCCATGTTTTCTGTGATGCCAGTGAACTTGCGTTCTGTGCTGTAGCGTACCTGCATGTAACTCAGCAGGGCACAATTAGAAGCAACATTGTAATTAGCAAGACAAGGGTTGCGCCACTTAAACCAGTATCAATACCACGTCTGGAACTGCAAGCAGCCTTGATTGGAAGTAGACCAGTTACACAAATAAGAATATTTCATGATTGGAGTATAAGTGCTACGTACCTAAGGACAGCATCGAAAACTGTATTGTATTGGCTTCGCTCAGAAGATCCGCGCAGGTTCAAACCGTATGTTGCCCATAGAATCGGAGAGATACAAGAATATACGGACGTGAGCATGTGGAAGTGGATTCCGAGTAGGGAGAATGTGGCAGACGATGGTACTCGAGATGGTAATTGTCAGGTGGATTCAGCAGAGTAAAATGCAAGAGGGTAGGAACGTGATTAGGAAAATAAATAAAGTTTTTTTAAATGAAAATTTTGATAATTCAAAACGGTGGCGCTGCCACAAAAATGGAAATAAATAAACTAATAATCGAAGCAAGCAGTGGAAGTTAAATGAATGAAAGGTATAGTCACCTGGAAAAATAAAGACAACCAAACTAGCCGTCCAATTCACTGGCGTGATGAATTGCGGCTGGGTCCCGAGTACCAACTCGTAGATGAGTACAGTCGGTCTAAGATGCAGTGACCACCTCGCCTGGTCACGATGCGAAGAGATCAAACTGATTGCGAGTTTACTCAAAAGCAGGTGGAAACCAAAAATGGATTAAGTAGCAAATAATGGCGGAAGATCTCGAAAATAAATGCTAGCTAACTCTGGATTCGGATTCCATACGGAAGATGACGATTGCCGTTAACAGATAAAGTCCGATGAGAAGAATCGTGGACAATGTCGGTGAAGAGTTCGATGGAAAAGGATGGCGAACTTCCAGACGAATGACGAGGCTAGGTAACTCGCCGACACGACTGGAGACTATTGAAAGAAGTGGATGAAACACGAAGAAACAGTAAAATGAGGCATGTAGTAAGATCAAATACTTTTAGTAGGTTACACTAGTAGCACCATAAGACGCTTCCATAACTTGAGGCACTACGGGAATTGCAGTATTGATGTTCAGGTTAAATACAGCCAAAATTCTGAAGCACATAAACATTCACAAGCTATAAGACACTCAGGCCTTTAAACTACTTATATAAAAGGACTGACACTTTTACTGGAAGCACTAGGAAAACACATTAGTTGAAATAGAAACACACTAATGGCATCACTGTCGACGCATAGAGGTATAATAACAACAGCACTGCACCAGCGGTGAAGAACGCACACTTGTACTGCGGGTCACCTTTAACCTCACGTCGCTCACTAGAATTCCGTTGCTCGCTGACCTGCCAAAGCAGGAAGTAAACGGGATGCTGCACCAGACGTTCTCTGCTGCTCTCTCAAGATTGGCTTGCCTTGACATTGTGGCACTCCCTGTAGATACACAGCTCTCCATCGAGATAACGGCTGTATATTGGATTACCGAAGCTGGAATCCATCCAAAAACAAAGATGCACAAGATAACTTAAATGGAAGACAGTCTATAAGGGCTGTAAATGCAGATAACATATCCTATTTTGCTCCTCCTTACTTCGATGCAATTAGTTTTGAGAAGTGACGGATTTGTTACGTAACTGCATAAATCTATCTCCACTTAGATTCTATGAAGGGCCTATATAAGTTCATTCGCAGAATTATGTATCAGATCTCAGATAACTCAGGATAAATACCCCAGCTCCTCTTAGGAAGTAAGCGCCAAGAGAAAAGGGATATACCCCGAGAATCGAATCTCCAATATTCAGTCCAATTTCGTCATACACAAACGTCGCTTGAAACGTATTGAGAAGATCTAAGCTCGGTGGTTAACACGGTGATATTTAACAAGGCACTTTCTGAGGCCAAATTTCTTATCTCGTAATTATTAAGAGTTCTCTCGTACCTGGAGAAAAATGTACGAAGAAAGCTTGCTTCGCCTTCTCCCGTCGGGAACAGTCCATTTGACGCCTGCGGTACGCTCGAGGCTGAAGCTCCTCTGTCGTTCTGTCTTCGGTCTTCCTGTGGATCTCTCTCGCTGCTCAATTCAGCAATAATCCTTTCGACGGGCCTTACTAGACGACTTTGCCACTCCTCGTCATGCAAACATGTGGAGAAAACGGGTGCCCGCTCGTTTTCCGCTGGGCTACGCTGGCCGCTATCTCCATTTCGCCGTCCACTCGTCCGCCGTCAGCAGTCTTGGTCGCTGGCGTCTTTCTCATGAAGAAAAATTTGCTCTCTCTCCCTTTGCCGAGCAGATTCCTCATAATCCGATGCGGTTCGATGTCGGCTCCATTCTCGACCGTCTCTTGGTCGCCGATTCTTCTATTTACTTGCTTACCATTTGCTCAATAGAGCACGGAGCTAAAGGAGTGCTTCCTCTATCGTGTTTCACTTTTTCTCAATAGTCTGCTAACTCATTATCTACAGTTACTGATCATTTTTAAAGATTTTCAAGAAATTTTTAAGTACTAAGAATTCTCTTTTCTAAGAAAAGCCTGAATAACAGGAATTCTATGCATTGAATTCTATATTGCACAAACTTTGCCTTGCATTATTGGTCATGAGACATATATTGTTGCTCCTTGCATAGTGTTGGTGCATTGCATGTTGACACCATTGTTGATACTTATTGTTGCAAAAACTTTGTCTTGCATTGTTGGTCATGAGATATTTCTCATTAATATGCCCTGCCATAGCCATAAATATCGATTTTTTATCAATGATTATTATAAATAAAGGAAAAAACAGAAAATACTACTCCACATAGAAAAAATTTTACTGACTCAGATGTACATTTCGGATTTCAAAAATCCATCATCAAATGGCACACCGACGGGCAGTAGTATTAGTCCCTTTTTAGCCAACCTATTTATCAGGAAATTAGAAAACGTCGCAATCAGTACTTTTAACTACTTTCCATCAATGTGGCATAGATACGTCGATGACGTCTTTTGTATTTTTAACTCTTATAAAGAAGATATTAATAAATTCCTTGCAGCCCTAAATGGACTAAATCTATATATTAAATTTACTATGGAAATAGAACAAAACAATGCTCTCCCGTTTCTAGATCTTAAGATCGTGAGAGTAGGAAACGGCCTACAATTTGAAGTCTACAGAAAGCCAAACTTTGTCCCTGCCTACATCACAAAAGATTCTAACCATTCTATGAAACACAAACTAGCGGTGTTTCATCACCAAATTAGACGCGCTCTACCTTTACCGCTAAATAATGAGGCTAGGGAAAAGGAATTCAATTTTATCCGAGCCTGTGCCAAGTTTAACGGTTTTAATTATGAAGTAGTCGATAAATTAACGTCAAAAATCAACTCCCACTTAAAATTAGACAGGATCACTACCCTTGGACAAAAATGCAAGAAAGATTTTAAAAATTCTTTAATGTAAATTTAAACAAGGGTTTTAGAAAATCTGCGAGGATTTCAATTGCAAAGTGATATATAAAAGCACAAATACCATAAAAAGCTATTTGAGTTCTATAAAAGACAAAATCCCCATAGATGAAAAAGCGGGGGTATACAAATTTTTATCTTCATGTGCGTCATGTGATCTTTCTCATCTTGGATCCTCGAAACGTGGTGTTAAAAACAGGCTAAAAGAACACCTAGCCTGCATTAGAAATGCTAATATAGGAGTATCAGCTTTCGCCGACCATGTACTAAACGAGAAACATGATTATGCAAATGTGTTATTTGAAGTGGTGCACTGTTGTAGTAATTATAAACTATTGTATCTTCTTGAATCTCTTGAAATTGTTAAAAATAAAGCGACTAATAACCTATTAAACAGGGATGAGAGCCCCATGCCAGTATCTCCATGGTTGACCAAATACTTGACCAAATAAATAAATCATGTATTTCTTGCAGTAGACTATCCCCCCCCCCTCCCAGGTGTGATCGCTTTATTTCATTTTGTTCAATTTGGTGTTTGTTTCTTATTTCGTGTATTACATAGGCGGTTTCTTTTTTGTGTATTATTTATTATCGCTATTATAATGTATTGGTTAAAGCTCCATGAATTTCGATGTTTTTTATTATATTTTATCAGCATTTATTGGTAAGTTGACGACTTTTGTAAAGGTCAGGGAAAACAGACTCGCTTTGCTCTGATTGGCTATTTGGTGCTAGCGAGATGTTACCCTAATTTTTCGTATATAACGCGCACCATTTTGCAGTCAACAACACTTACAAGTAGCCCTGCGCCTTGTACAATACTCATTTCCGAAAAAGTTGGGACAGTGCAACATATACGAAGAACTCCAACACATTTGTTTGGATTATTGTATTGCCGTTTATTTCAACGCATTACAATACATAAACGATAAATTAGGCATGGGATCACATATCTTATATGCTTAAAGAAAGATACAGGTGGTTTTCCTGTTTGGCACGTGCAACACACTCCCAAAAAAGTTGGGACAGCACGGCGTTTACCACGGTGTGGCGTCACCTCTCCTCTTGATGACACACTGTAATCTTCTGGGCATCGATGACACCAATCTTTCTAACACCGTAAACGGAATTCTGTCCCATTCCTGTTGGATATAGGTTTTCAGCTGTTCAACTGTCCGGGGTCATCGCTGTCGTAGTTTTCGTTTAATAATACGCCAAACGTTTTCTATAGGCGACAGATCCGGGCTGCAAGGGGGCCAATCCAACATACGAATGCGCTGCCGACGTAGCCATGCAGAAGTTATGCGCGCTGCATGCGGTCTGGCGTTGTCTTGTTGAAATATACACTGACGTCGTCCAAACAGGCGCCTCTTAGATGGCACCATAGCTTGTTCCAGGATCTGTATATACGCTTCAGCATTGACGGTACCATTGCAGATGTGCAAGTCTCCCATTCCATGGCCACTAATACAGCCCCAGACCATGACAGACGGTGGTGTCTGTACCGAACGCCTGTAGCACGCGGGAATATCCTTTTCGTCTTTGGTCCGGAGTGTACGGCGTCCATTATTTCCGTAAACAATCGTAAAGGTTGATTCATCGGACCACAATATGTTCTTCCAGCGTGCTTGTGACCAATTGCGATGGGCTCGAGCCCATATCAGATGGCGACGTTGCTGTCGTTTGTTGATGTATGGCTTCCGTTGTGCACAGTATAACTTAAGTTTGCATTTGTGGATGCACCGGCGTACAGTATTCAACGATAATGGCTTCCCGAAGAAATCGCGGGCCCACGTGGCTATGTCCGTAATCGCAGCATTCCTATGCGTGACGCAGTGACGTCGGAGGATCCGAAGTGCTCGATCATTCAGAATAGGTTTTCTACCTTGGCCTTTCCGAACTGTGATCTCACCACTATCTCGGTAGCGCTTGATAATATTATGTACTGTAGATGATGACAGGTTAAATCTTCTGGCTATTGCACGCTGAGAAACGTTGTTTGTGAATTCTGGAATGATTCGAACACGAAGATCTTCGCTAACTGGCTTGCCTCGACCCATCGTTCCGAATAAGTTACCTGAACGACGCATGGCAACTGTTATTTATACGGAATGTAGTACAACGTCATCATTCTAGACTACTCCCGAACAATTCGGAAGGTTCCACTACTAACGGCGCTTTCTACAACGTATGTCCCTACTATTTTGGAACGTGTTGCAACACCCCCATTCAAAATGAACGTCCCGATACAAAATGTTTTGGTGCACACAGTATATTTATGTCATTTCATAAACGTATCTGCTATTTTGTATTCGCTAGAAAGTTTTGTTACATCATCCCTTTTTGTTTTTTCTATATATTTTGCACTGTCCCAACTTTTTTGGAAATGAGTATTGTACTCGAGTGCGCGTTATACTTGGTTTCATATTTTTTTAAAGATGCATCGGCGATGAGAAAAAGCGTTTTTAAGAATCAATAATATCTTCAGATCCAATGACCAGATTTGAATGAGATTTTCCATGATGATTTTACATGCCTTAAGTGTTCGAAGGATGCCAAGTTTAACCCTTTAGCCCCACTATTTACGGAGATCCGTATTTTTCATAATGGTCTAATTTTCAGCTGAACCGTTGAAAGTAAAAAATTTCCTGTACACCATTGGCAAGATAAGGTATTTTTCATAAAAATGCTATTACTAAAACATTTTTATTTTAATTATTTTATTTTATATAACGATCTATATAATTTTTTACTTTTGAATTCGAGTACCTGTCTTGTTTTCTCTCACAATTTTTTTTCTTCTGCTTTTATACAAAAAATTCCAACAGCTGAGTCTTTAGTAGGTTAAGATTTTTCCAAAATGGCCAAGATCATAAAAATCTATCCAGTAGAACAATAGAAAAATCGTCCGAAGCAACTAATATCATTGAAAAATTAGAATCGAGAAATTGCGCAGTTTCTCAAACTTCTGTGCTGCCCTTTGTTTTCAAGCGCTAATATTGCGAAAACCTTCCTTCCCCTTCTCAACTTCGTGCCCTTTGGCATCATCGTGAAAAATAGCGTAAAAAAAAATCTTCATAGGTTGTTTTCAGCTGCAAGCTATAGAAAAATTCCGTTTTAAAACTTGTGAAAACTGAAGGAAAAGAAATGGCCATTGCTCCGCCCATGTCCGCCATTGCCACTGTAGAGGTGTTAGCTAATCAGGAGCCCGGTCATCACCACGTGATTGGGGAAACCAATCGTTGCTCGTGATGCATCTAACTTCGTAGTTAAACAATTTTGACTACAGCCATTGGATAAGAAGCGTTTTATTGGATCGCGTGATGTCGATTCTATTTCCAGGATGTTCTACTTCCTGTTAGTCTGACAATTTATTCATAACCAGTGCTGTTCATAACGTAAGTTTTAACAAAAATGAACTCTACTAAACGTTGTGGCTATCCAGCAAGTTATAAGTTGTAAGTTGTTCAAGAAGCCGAACAAATTGGAAACAGAGCAGCAAGAAGGAAATTTAATGTAGGAGAAACGTCTGTGCGGGAATGGAGAAGGGCCAAGCATTCATTAATGCAGCTTCCCCGTACTAAGAGAGCTGCACGAGGACAGAATCCGAAATATCCTCATCTCGAAGAAAAACTCTTGGAATGGGTTTTATCCTGCCGTTTGGAAGATAGAGGAATAAGCACCGTTAAAATTCGCTTGCAAGCACGGCGTTTGGTTGAGGAATTAAAAATCGGTGCGGAAACGTTCACGGCAAGTCCAGCGTGGATGTTTAAATTCATGAAGCGGAACAATTTAAGCGTTCGCTACAGAACAACAGTAGGCTAGGCGATTCCTTCAGATCACGAAGAAAAAATGGCTCGCTTTTGTGAATATTTTAAGGAAATACGATCTGGAATAAGCGACAAAAACATTTTCAATATGGATGAAGTACCATTAGGTTTTAACGCACCACTGAATAGAACAGTAGACAGGAGAGGGGAAGACGACATCAACATCGATACTAGAGGTAATGAAAAGACTAATTTTACGGTTGTGCTAACATGTTCAGCTGATGGCAAGAAATTGAAGCCAATGCTTATACAACCTGTGACAATATTCGGTGAATGATGGCATATTGAGAGTGGATTGCTCGCTTACATGAAATAGCAGTTACTATCCTTCAAAGTAATCCTCGTCGATGGTAATGCAATTCTGGGAACGCCTTTAGGGATAGCCTTCAGTTGGGTCGTAACATTACGTTGGATGTCTGGCCACTTCGGGGGGCATCTTCTACGGTGTTCCGGCCTCCTCAGAACCGTTTAAACTACTCATAAACACACTTTAAAGTAATAGCACTATCTTTGTAAACTGTTCTCATCATTTCATCAGTCTCTTTCGTTCGCTGATCCATTATGGGTTTCGACCGCGCGTACTACGCCTTCTTTCATCAATGTCCTGTTTAAACACAATAAACACACTTGCAGTGCTGATTCTCTCAAATTTGTTTAAACATGTCTCGACCTGTCTGGGGCAGGATACGACAATGTGCACTCTTACGACCGTTAGCAATTTGACGTCATTCACCGAACCTTATTGTCACAGGTTGTATTTAAAAGAAAAACTGCACCAAGAGAAATTTTGCCAACGTCTGTAATTGTGAAATGGAATGATAAGGGATGGATGGATGGAGAAAAGATGAAAAATTATATTGAAGAAGTATTTCGTCGGAGAAAAGGTGGATTTTTTAACCCGAAATCTGTTTTAGTCATGGATTCGTTTAGGGCACATACATTGGAAAATGTTAAAAATACATTTAAAAAAATAAACACAGACATTGCAATAATTCCTGGTGGCATGACGAAATTACTTCAGCCATTAGACATTTCCGATAATCCGGCCTTTAAAATGGAAATAAGAGCATTGTGGGAAGAGTGGATGCAAAATGGAATGCATCCTTTCATAACGTCAGGAAAAATGCGCCGGCCATCTTTTGCAGAAATATGCAATTGGGTTCACAAAGCATGGCAGAAGATTAGTGTAAATACGATTGTGAATGGGTTTCGGAAAGCAAAGCTTTTGCCTCAAGAAAACGAAGCGATCGAAGAAGTAGAGTCGCCAATACAAGAGCAGCCCCCTGCAAGAGCCTCCATTTCTAGAACCATCACTGCAAGTTGCAGCGCAACCAGCTGAATGGAAGGAACTACTTCATTACGATAGTGAAGAAGAAGACTTCTTTGGATCCTAATTGTTATCAGGTAGTATGTGATTTTTTAATTTGTAGTATTAATAAAAATTTATTTTAAAAAAACCATTTCGTATCATTTTTTTTTTACCATAATCAAATCAAAAGGGCAATTATAAGAACTACCGTAAAGTTATTTTATTTTCGAGAATATATGACATCGTACATGTTATACCTGAGTGTGCGTTATAGTCGAATTTTTTTTTACTATTTATGTAGATTTAAAGGGTGCGCGTTATACATGAGTGCGTGTTATAGTCGAATTTTTTTACTATTCATGTCTGCTTAAATGGTGCGCGTTTTAATTGATAGCGCGTTATATTCGAAAAATTAGGGTATATCTCTTTCCTCCATTGTTCGATTGGCTTTAGGTTTTTTTCTAATTCTGTATATATATGGGGTATTGCCCGTCTGTAAATCACTCACTGATGATGGATTTTTGAAATCCGAAATGTACATCTGAGTCAGTAAAATTTTTTCTATGTGGGGTAGTGTTTTTTGTTTTTTCCTTTATTTATTAAGTATCCACAGTTTCGGCTATTTTTCTATTTATTAATGATTATTATTTTTTCGAAATCTGAGGTAGACCGTTTCCTTCCTCATGCTTTGAAGGTCAAGTATGCAAAATTTCTTCAGTTACTGATTATTTTTAAAGATTTTCAAGAAATTGTTAAATACTAAGATCTCTCTTTTCTAAGAAAAGCCTGAATAACTGGAATTCTATGCATTGTTACAAATTGAAACTTATCCATATTGCATTATTATTTTATGTTCATTGTTATAATTCTTGGAATGGATTGCTTTATCATTGCATCTTCATTTGTGCTCATTGTTATTGGTGAATTGCGCGTGTGATACCATTGTTGATGCGAACACGACGGGCCTATTGTTGCACAAACTTTGCCTTGCATTGTTGGTCATGAGATATGTGTTTGTGAATTGCATGCTGATACCATTGTTGATACCTATTGTAGTACAAACTTTGCCTTGCATTGTTGGTCATGAGATATTTCTCATTAATATGCCTTGCCATAACCATGAATATCGATTTCTTATCGATATTTATTATTTTTCCGAAATCTGAGGTAGACAGTGACCTTCCTCATGCTTTGAAGGTCAAGTATGCAAAATTTCGTCAAGATCTGAATAAAAATTTAGATTTGTATTCAATACACACAAACAAACCCACAAACAAACATCCTTCTTCTATATATATAAAGAAGGATGTTTGTGGGTCTGTGCGTCTGTGGGTCTGTGGGTCTGTCTGTGGGTCTGTTTTTTATACAAATCTACAGTTTTATTCCGATCTTGATAAAATTTCGCATACATGACCTTCAAAGCATGAGGAAGGTCACTATCTACTTCAGATTTCGAAAAAATAATAATTATTGATAAAAAATCGATATTCATGGTTATGGCAGGGCATATTAATGAGAAATATCGCATGACCAACAATGCAAGACAAAGTTTTTGCAACAATGGTATCAACACGCAATTCACAAACACTCTGCACGGACCAACAATATATATCTCATGACCAACAATGCAAATAAAAGTTTGTGCAACAATAGGTATCAAAAATGGTTTCAACACGCAATTCACCAATAACAATGAGCACAGAATGATGATGTAATGTTAAAGCAATCTTTCCAAGAATTATAACAATGAACATAAAATGATGATGTAATATGGATAAGTTTCAATTTGTAACAATGCATAGAATTCCTGTTATTCAGGCTTTTCTTAGAAAAGAGAGTTCTTAGTACTTAACAATTTCTTGAAAATCTTTAAAAATGATGAGTAACTGGAGATAATGGAGAGTTAGCAGACTATTGAGAAAGAGTGGAAAGACGACAGTTAGCTCCGTGATGTATTGAGCAAATGGGAAGCAAGTAAATAGA
>JAHWFO010078853.1:475180-525682 GCA_023313115.1 Rhysida immarginata | reverse complement strand
AAATCATCTATTTTTACACCTTCCTCTGCACTTTTTGCATTATCCAAAGTTTTGAGGAAATTAATAAATTGAGGTTTTGGATAATGGATCCCTCCTAAATCTCGTTTACCAATCATTGTCATGATCGATGCGGATGATTGCGTTGCACTGAGCAAATAATAACAGTTCTTACATTCAGTATTTTCTTCAATTACTCGAATCAAATAGCCAGCAATATAAGCCATTGTGGCGCTCTTCATTGTTAACATATTTACTGCATCTGGTACCTTTTCAAGCTTGCAAATTATTTGTGGCATATTTTGTAGTGCCTTGCTATTTACTTTTGTTGCTGATGATGAGGCATACGCAGTGTTTTCTCCCATTTTTTCATTTAGCCAGATCTCACAAGGAACACTCTTAGAATTGCTTGATATTGAAGAGGAGACAAGGCCAGTAATTAAGATCTTCTTGAATTTCTGAACTGCTGTGACAGCATTGGTTTGATCATTGCCAAGATTTCTTATTCTAAAGAGATTCTCGATGTCGTCAGAATTAAATAATGAAACCCTTTCTTGAGGAGGTATCTTGTGCACTTAACTGATGAAAGTGTTGTTAAAATTGCTGCTTCGAATGTTTCCTTGCTTAAGAATTGAGTATTGACATTTACACAGGAGTCTTTCCAGGTCTTCAAATAATTCACAAAGTCCTGCTCTAGCCATGCCAGTCGCTCATCTGTAAGATTAAAGAAGTGCATTGCATTAACATTCCTGGAATGGATATAATACAACCTTTCCCACATTCAGGATTGTGAACCATTTCTATATTATTTCTAGGAATTCTATAGTTTTTTTCTGAGTGTTTAAATGTCGTAATGCCACAAGTTTCACCATGCTTATTGAGAAATTTTAGAGCTACAATCAAATCCAAGCTGAATATATCAACAGCACGTTTCACATTCATTTTCTCGAAAGTATTCGGATACACATGTTTGTATGTCAAACGATGGACCGGTTTTATCACAGTATCCTTTTGTATGTTGTACAGGGCTCTGATAAAATGCCCTCTTAGTAGTTTGCCTTGGTTTTCCATCTTTTTGTTGTTGGAAAGTAAAAGGCAGTGAAAATTCTTAATCAGATGACATGGGATATATGATAAGAACATAATTCGTTCATTATCCAGTGGATGCTTAATATGAGGCTTATGAAGACCATAAGAAACACTTAATTTTTTTCCGAGGCTTGTAGTCCTCCTCTCGAAAATGATGATTACAGACAGTAGATCTGTCGCTCGGTTGCTATGCTGTTGCTTTTTGTCCCTTTGTAACTATAATGTAAATAATGTATAATATAAGGCCATGTAAGTTTTCATACAGGCTGCTATAAAAGAAAAATAGAAAATCTTAATTAACTTACCGTGTCAGCTAATAACTTTTAACCACTGACCTCGACGAACTTCTTGAACAGGGAATTCATGAAAACTTATCCCTGCCTTCTGTGCACTGTTTGAAGTGCAAAATGGAACAAAACAGTGTATTTTTCTGTATGTTTTTCTATTTATGTTTCTGTATGTTTTTTTCTCTCGTATCGAATTTTTTACAATATTTTAAATCATTTTCTACGAGACAATATCACACGTGCTTTCTTTGGTGTATACTTTTCTATGGCGTACTACGGGCGCCACCACTCGGCAGAATGATGCAAAACGTCATGTGGGACAACGACATAAAAAAAACTACAAATGGACAGGCTATCCCTATCATGTCGGCTATGCTGTCAAGTTCCCAGTAATATCACTGCAGCAGCATGGAAGAGATTTTTACTTAGGTGGTTTAGTATTCCTCAGTGAAAAATTGGCATATTTTTGTTGAATTTCAGCTTATCATGGAGATAGTCTCCACACTGCCAGTGCTGATGTTCAGTATAGAAGCCAATTTTCGGACTTGAATACGCCTGTTGTTTTTTTTCAGCTCATTTGTTCGTGCGATATGCTGTCATTGACAGCAGTTGCTTGCCTTGCCTAATGATGTTCAATGCGTTAGATTCTTGCCCTGCTTCAAACTTTCAGTACCAAGCAAAGACATATGATCGAGACAAACATGAGTCGGTGTACTGTCTTTGAAGTCTCTGGTGAATTTCAGATGCTTTCACTCTTTTGCTGTGGAGAAACTTGATGATTATTTCTTGTTCCACTTTAGTCGACACATCACTGTCCGCCATTTTGTTTAAACAAACAATCGGTTGTCATGGCAACCGGATGAGTGGTACTGCATTTGCAAGACCGGCACTAGTTGCCATCCCAAAGAAAGTTTTGATTTTTGAAACAATGAAAAAATTAAAATTTATGTCAAATTGGATAACCCCTAGTATTTAGGTTTTAAGACTTCTTCATTTATACATGATTATTTTAAATAATTCTTATCAAATATTAGAATTTTCTAGTTAACGGATATATATACTTTTTAGAGAAGGATGAGACACAAGAATCCTGGAATACAATAATTAATAGTTATTAATAAAAATACAAAAAGAATAAAAAATAAATAATACCGTCTATGTTCATTTTGTGTCCATCCCTGCTAACTTTTTTTCATAGACTTTTTGTACTCCTTTATTTCAGTGACCTTTGACCCAGTCACTCTTATATATGGTACTATTTTACAGGGTGGCTAGCAACCGGGAATGGTCAGGGGATTTTTTATAACTGGGAACGGTCAGGGAATTTTTTTAACCGGGAACAGTCAGGGAATCATAAAATCGAAAGTTTTGAACGATATCAATAATATTTTTTCATGATAGCCTTTTCTTGTCTGCTGATGATCAAGAAAAATCAAGGGAAATTCGGGGAATTTTACGAAATCTTTTTGCTAGGCACCCTATTATTCCTCACCTTTTTTATAATTTTAACATCATATGTGTTATCCTATTGCATTTTTCTCGCCGCCCTCTTACTATTTCTTATTTGTCCTCCATCCTGTCCTATCCCAACAGTTCTTCTAATTAATCTCATTTGTTTTTTTCTTGTTTTCCAGCCAATACCGTATTACTATTCCTTATGCAAACTATATATAAACCCGTCCGTTAGTATAACTTTCATAACTTCAGGATAAACTATTTGCTTTTAGAGAATTATCCTTTTTGCTTTGATAAACGATAGTCTCTATCGGAAACATCAGCTTTTTATGTTGATTTTAGATTATTTATTTTTGTTTATTTTATCTTATATTTATTCTTTTTGTATTTTTATTAATAAGTATTAATTTTCTAGTTAAAAATCGTGTTTAAAGTCATTAACACTAATATAACCATATTAAAAGAATCATTTGAACGTGAAACGCCGCCTCCCAACTTAAACGTTTCTGACGTCATTTGTTACTGTTCTCTGACGAAACAAACGTGCTCCAGCATTAAATAATAATCATCTGCACAAAAAAGTTTAATTTTGCCTTATACTATATCATATGTTTCCTACCGCTTTTACTGGTTATTCCCGGCTTTTTCATAGCAAATGAGGAGGATTTTATGCTTCTTAATGCAATGAAAAAAGGGATATATACAGGTATATGACTGGTTAAAGAATATGCAATATTTTTCTGCATATTCTGGTTGCTTCTGTCTTCATGTATTCTAAGGCGTCATTAAATTTCATTCCTTAATATACTGCCAGAAAACAAATTCCAACACATGGAATGAGTGGGTCAATTTTAATGAAATTGCACAGGAGCTTAACATCAGTGGCATACAATAAATGATTTAGATTTCAATACGATATTTCCTGAGAATCCTGGCACAAAGTGTCCAAAATATCCCTCCACTGGAGAAATGGTTCATCCCTAATTTACTTAAAATCATTAATCTAAAATCTATATTGTAACAGAGTAGAGTAGTATAAGCACCTGCCATGCTCTGCAAACGCAGCCGTATTCCTATGCAGCACCTGACGGACTTTGACAGCGGTCAGATTGTGAGATTTCAAGAGGCTGGATGGTCTTATCGGCAAATTGCGGCCCACATTGCACCTAATATATCGATGTTGGCCGCAGTGGTCCACGGAAGATGCTCACACACGCAGTTCCTGTACCAGACACCCACGCTTTTCTGATCCACTCCAGGAAAATCGGATTGTAAGGAAAGCACTAAGCACGTGCACAATATCTACAACAGAGATAAGGGCCAGAGCAGCACAACCGTTTCAAGATGGGCCATTTGTAACCATATACTTGCATTAGGATTGCAGTGACTACTGCAAGAATACCGATCTGTCCGGTTTCAGTGGTGTCGCGAGTTGAATAACAGGCGAGTTGCATGGACAGGTGTTCTCTTCAGTGATGAGTGCAGATTCTGCCTGCACACCAGTGATGGGCGTCCACATTTGCGACGAAAACCAGGAGAGCAATGTGTTCCACATTGCTTCATCTATGACACACAGGTATATCATCTCGCTTAATACTATGCGGTGACATCAGTTACAACTCGCGCTCATCACTGGTGTTTGGTAATGGAACGTTGAACAGCGCAAGGCATGCCTAGGAGATTGTGGAAACTTTTCTCCTGCCTTTCTTGCAGCAAGAGGCCAAATATTCTGTTCCAGCCATGAAACTCACGACCTCACAGCCTCTGCTTGACTTGCCTGGCTAGCATGATCTCCACCCCTATCCTCAATTAAGCCTGTTTGGTAAATGATGGGATGGTATTTACATGTTCGCAGCACACAAATCATTACACTTGCACAATTCAATCAACTGGTTCTGTACTCCTGGTAAATTTGTCATTGTATTTGGCTGAAGCTATTACATCTTTTCATTACTAGTCTTGAAATATACAATTTTTCTTGCGGAAAATGAATACTCAAACATATTGCAAGAAAGTTAATTCAGATCCATAGCTGCTGGTAATTTTATATTTGGTTGAAATTCCACTAAAAATAAAGTTTGCTGAGAGGCAGAGTCGAATATGAGACAGCTCCGCTAACCTGAAGCCGTGATTTGCGAGTTACCTTAAAAAACAATAAGAATACTATTAAAATTCACTCAAAAGGGATACAATTTAGCGAGAACTGTCGTACTTTTGTTGACTCAAGAAAGTATGGTAAATTATGCAATGCAGTGTCAGGACAGGTTTTCTATTTATCCTGTTGGCCATTATTTCCTCTTTAATTCTTTTGTATCCTATTGGTTCATGTATATGCATAATTTGTACCACTGTTCTGTATATAAAGGCTTGCAAGCCTCTTGCTGTATATATACTTGACAAAGCCGGGAATAAATGGCGAAACTAGTTGGAACTCCTGATGTCCCTCTGTTATACTGTAAGGCCACCACCTGTTTAACAATAAAACTAGTCTCGAATAAGGGTGAATCCCAGGCCTGTTTTAACATAAGCAATAAGCCCACATGGCCACACTCCATTTCAATGTCTTTTATTATTATTATTAATTATTATTATTATTATTATTAATATATTAAGCATTCCAAGTGGAATATCTCTATAATAGAACCAGTTAATGCATATATCATGGACTGTCTTGTATAGTAGCTTAAAAGCATGTTCCCTATGATCTATACATCTGTCAAGGGTGCAATTTCTAATCTGAATGTGAATATTAAATGCAATGGAATTCCATGTCTATATAATGCTATACAGAAAGAATGCCTCACGAAAATTAGAAAATTTCATGGTACGGTATATTTTCACTTTTTGAGTTTCCAGTGTTCTTGGAGTATCCACCAGCCAATCTGTAACATAATTCATCGGATGTAATTAATTAGTTAATGCTCAGTACAGTTCTTGCATACACACGTATGTCATTATACAGGGTGTTTTTGAATTGAGTACAGATTTTTTGGGACATGATAGAAGAGGTCCTTAGAAGTATTTTTTGTCATATGAACATGGGGTCCCTGCAGCTCCGTTTACTTACAATACTGCATTGAACTATCAAATGACACCGGGACGCAGTGTGTGTTGGTAGGCCTAGATTATTTTATTTTTAACAATTAACACAAGCAATCTACTGTAACAACTTTTAAAGTAATTGTTTGCAAAGAAATTTCAAGGTGCACGTGCTTGTTTGTTGAAAAGTCTTAGGACAAACTTCGTCCAGGAGATTCGATGGTATCCAACCCCTTTGTAAAATACGATTAGTCCATATGTAAATGAAAAAATCGCATTCTGGGAAAGCAGTAGGCAAAGATTTGTTTTAAAAAGTCATATAGTGGATTGCTTGTGTTAACTGTTAAAAATAAAATAATCTAGGCCTACCAACATACACTGCGTCCCGGTGTCATTTGATTATTCAATGCAGTATTTTAAGTAAACGGAGCTGCAGGGACCCCATGTTCATATGACAAAAAATGCTTCCAAGGACCTCTTCTAACATCTCCCAAAAATCTGTACTCAATTCAAAAACACCCTGTATGTTGGAATCTCATTGATATTACATGCATCAGTAATAGAATCATTTCTTGATAGGTTTAATGCTATCCTTATTACATCATTATATGCCACTTATATTCTTCTAATTTGAATTTTGGGAGCAGCAGACCAAATCACAATTCCATATTTTATTTTTGGCACAAGGGCACACTTTACAACTTGTACTATTTCACGCTGTTAAGAATTTTTTTTTAATCTTCCAAATATAAATTTTAATTTTGCCAGATCAATCAATAGTAACTGAGCATTTTCAGTAAATGTTAATCTATTTCGAAAATTATACCTACCACTTTACACGTGTAGATGGTGTCATGCTTAACTTTATCAATTAATAATATGTTAGTTTTATCCTGATTAAATTTAAGTCCATGAGCAGTATACCAACTATTTAACATATTTATATCGTCTTGAATCTGCACTTGTACTCTAGGCCCATCATCCAGAGAAAAAGTCTTAATTAAAAAAGTGTCATCAACAAAAGAATATATCATAGAATTTAATGGTAATTTATAAATTTGTGCAGTAGCTGCTGCGAAAAATACAGTGGCTTTAGGGGTGCCTTGCAATAGTCCTCTATTGGAAGGATATTCCGCATCATTTCGATTCAAGTCAATATAATTAGTTTTACGGTTCCAACTGTTCCATAAGACGTCTGAGAAAATCCTGCGAGGCACAATAACAATGCGACTCCCCTGATGTTTCACAATAGACAAAGTATAAAACGTTAGCGTCATCACTAATGCCGACTCCCACATCAATATCGAGAAGTACGGCGTCGTATCAGCCAGCTGGCGGACCTCCTTAGAAAGCTTTGTCGGCATCAATGTCTCTTTGTAAACCATGTTGAGTAAGCTAAGCTGACTTCGTTCTCCAGGATCTACCCACGTGTTCTCCGTCTCAGCAACACCTGCGTTGTTCAGCTGATGAATCACGAGTCATTTGCCATCCCACTCAGCTCTGCTGTTTACCCTCAATTCTTCCGGGAGCTCTTTTTTTCCATGACTTAACTCTGTCAATCCTGCATTCTCTCTCTCTCTCTCTCTCTCTCTCTCTCTCTCTCTCTCTCTCTCTCTCCTTTTTTCTTCCGTATTTCCACTTCTTTCTTGCTCTCTCTTTTTCATCCATTCATCTGCTTCATTAGTCTTGCTGTAGAACCAGCGTGTCGGACAAAGAATTACTACGTCACTATGATTTGGAATCTCCGAATCACATGACACGCTCGCAGCCTCCAAGCAGCAAAGACTGAACTTAAATGGAGTTAATCGAAGTCTTCTTTTCGTAGCCAGCTTGCATATGAAGCATTTCTGTGATCTCTACACTTTCCGACTGGGACGCTGTCTGATGTTATTTTACATTGGCCTCTTTTTTTCCTTTCATGTCGTGCACCGATCTTTGACCTTCGAAAAATTTGCTGATGAGTCCTTTGCAGTAATGCAAATTTCCTTTGGGCTCCCAAGCTGTTCTTAATAATTCTCTTCAATTAAACTTTACTTGTTTGAATATAGTGTGAAGTTAACGAACATCAATTTATCATTATTTTCTTGAAAATATGCTATCATGCCACCAGGTAAGTATGCCGAAACGTTGCAATTCACATAGTTTCAAATTACGCATTTTTTATTTCTAATTTTCAATTACAGAATTAGTATTTATATTTCTAATTTCCAGTCTGGGAAATTTATTTGCCAGTGGGTTAACCATTTAATGGGAGCAGGGGTCAGGGAAAAACAATCTATTAATGCAGGCTTTGTCAGAATCTTTATATTTAATGAAAGATTCATTAGAGCTCACACATTCTTGTTGACAAGTTAATATCTTTTCTTTAACGGGAACTAAGAATGAACTAACCTTCATATTTAATATATCTTGGGTGTCAGCTGGAATTGTAGTCGGCCTTGTCTTTGCTGCATTGCCAAATACAAACGAATTTCTCTTTCTCACTTGATCCAAGTTCCTCAGCAAACTGTATTCAACTTGTTTGTCCTTGCCAACATATTCCTTGCTGCCCATTCGCCAGTTGAAAAACCTGCATCTTTTTCTCCTCCCATCTTCACTCCATTTTTGAACCCAGTACCTTTTTTTTTCTACTCCCGCTGTAGCTCTTTATCCTCTTTGTTCTTTGCTCCCTCTGGTGGTTCTTTCTGATATCTGCTATTCACAAATGTTCTTGATTTTTTTTGTCTCACATTTCGTTCCTAACACACTATCCCCCTTGTCACTGCAAAGGCAGCAAATAAACTGGGTTATTACTTTTGCCCATGTTTGCCATATCACTGATATTACTAATTTTACATATAGTTGTAACTTTCTCTTTAGTTGGGTTTCCTTGGGGATGTTTTCTAATCCCATCATTATTTCTTTTTAATAAATTTTGCTTTAAAAAATGACTGGTACCTTTTTATTCTTTTAACATAGGGAGAGTTATTTATATCAGAAACTGGTTTACTGCAAACCATGTTAATTCTAGACCGATTTGCACTACAAGTCGTATGTCCTTCTAATTAAAATTTTGTGGTTTGCACACCACCTTATGATAACAAAATTTATACTTTTCCACAAATAGTTTCGTTTTACAACGTTTTCTCTGTTTATAAGTCGTGATCATTTCCGTAGTTCCATTCTTTTTATGGCTGTCGGAAAAGGGTGTAATTGTTGTTTATTCACTATGGCTAACAATCTGTCTATGATGGTGAAAGCATGGACCAACTGAGCTAATGCCTCACTTAAGATCAGTTTACTGTCATCTATGTTAGTTTGAGTATCATAATCACTTAAGGCCATAATAACAGGATATTATTCTGGTGGTACCCATTCTTTTTTTCCTTAAATTATTTTTAAACAGGATCTAGGCTTGTTTTAAAGCCACTTTTTCATTAGGCCTATGTGCCTCAAATACATTTCTTATTGATCAGATTATCAGCTTTATTTCTGAAAAAAATTAATCATTGTTAAATAATCTTGTGGACTGTAACTAGCTTCATTATCCCTAATGGACAAGAAATTCACACCACGTAAAGTGACCAATTCTTTTTCTAATGATTTTTTAAAGTATGCTTATTCTTTAGTACCATGGCTACCTTCATATCCTCATTGGCTGACCCATACCTTATAGTCGTATTTACTAAACTTTCAGTTATATCTGCTTTTAACTGACCCTGGGGTTTGTTCCTCTATTCGTTTTATTTATTGTACGAAATTTCTTTTCCATGTTTCTCAAAACATATTGCCATGATATCTTAACATTCCGTTTCATTATTGATCTACTTCTACCATAGATTTTACTTCTACCGACTTCTTTGAAGTATTATATGCCATATCTTAGCATTATTAATTTCTAAGGTGGGATATCATAATGGTGACATTGAAACCATTTGGACAATCTTCGAACTACACCATATTGCCATTAATAACCGGACACTTTCGATTTTAGATGTTTTGTCGAATATCTAGAAAAATACTTGACGAATTATCCTGAAATATCAGGGATGTAAAAAGTTCCTACACCTCATCTATTTCAGCAAATGTTTTCTCCCGACGAAAAACAGGGACCAGCAAAGAAGTGAACCAAAAAAGTAATGTTTGGAAGCACCCTGAAAAAATAATGCTTGAAATGCATTGTTGCTGTAGCATATGCTTAAGACTCTTGTTTTACTTTTCTGTGCTCATTTGTATGAGAATAGCACATATATTCATGGAGATATAAAGGTTTCTTTAAAAATGATGAAATGTTTTCGTAAGTTTTTTGTTTATAACACGCAGGATTTTCAAGCCAATGCAATGCCGTTTACAGAAAACTTGACAAACTACAGTACAGAAAACACCCTGCAATCAAATTGAAAAATATTAAATATTTGATGAAATTTGAGCATTTTTACTAAATAATGTTTAACTGCGCATGCGTTACCAAATTGTCTTTTGCATAATTTATTACCCAAATGCATAGACCTACTCTCATAAAAAGCCCAAGCAAATATCATGAAAATTGAGAAAGATATCGCCGATGGAATGAGTTGAATTTCAGTTGCTTTCAAAAATAAACAAAACGATAAGGGGCTCTTTCCAAACTTTTATTTTTGGATCGGACAACAGTATCAATTTCTTCTTCTTAAGCTGATATGAAGTCAATATTTTTTTTGTCACACCCTACGTTTTTGTCGAACAAGGCTAAGAGCTCAGGGGGAGCAAGCTAAAGCACCTGCAAATCAATAATCTGGATCGAATCAGGGTAGAGGAAATGCTACTCAGCCAAAAAACGGTCAGAATCCCTCCCCCTGCGGACAGGAGAGGGGAGGACAATAAAGAGCCAAACTGCTCAATTACTCGCGAGTAATAACTCAGGACCTAAAAAATTAATTGTTACGGGGAAAGCAGGGCCATTCACGATTAAATATCTCCTTGATAGCGGATCTAAGGTAACTCTACTTGATGCTAATACTTTGAGCATATTAAAAGCTGGTGAATAGAAAGTAAAAATGTTAATAGACCAGAAATAAAATTAGTGGGAGTAACAGAAACATAATTTTGTATCTGAAGGTTCTTGTTCACTTGATTTCAGTTTTGGGGAACAAAATTATAATTTTACATGTTATATTTGGAAACGTAGAAGTGATGTCTCTTATCATGCCATCCTAGGAAGGGATATGTTACACAAATTTGGGTTTATAATAGATTTTAAGCGTGCTATTTTGCACGATGAAATACATAGGATTCCTTTCGAAGGTTCATGGCAGAAGGGACGAGCTAAGAAAAACATATGTAGTGTAACTGCAATTACAGAACAAATACAGGCTATTCCTGTAAGCTGCAAAAGAAACGTTTCTATTCCTCCCTATTCAGACATAGTTTTCAAAGCTAAAATTAAAGGTAAATCATTTAAAAATCGAATTGGTGTATTGGAACCTACAGAAATTGATATAGGTCTTATTGGTGCTAAGGTTTTGGCAAAAGTTTCTGAATTTAACACTATTCCTGTTCGTTTGATGAATTATTCTGGTGAAACTTTGACAATACAAAAAGGCAAAATTTTGGGAGAATTATAAGGAGCTGAGGAGGAAGTTGAATTCAATAATACTATTGATATGGGTACGGAGGATAAAATTGATAGAAACGAATTTTTGAGCATGTTTAAATTAGATCATTCGGACCCTGAAAAAAGGAAAGCTTTAGAAGATGTTATATTTGCATATTCGGATGTATTCTCGAAATTTGAGTCTGATTTAGGAAAATGTAAGTTAGCATATACTATAGATACGGGAGATTTCCCACCGATTGCACAATAACCTTACCGTATTCCTTACCAGTGGCGGCTCGTCCATAGGCACTGCGGCACTGCAGCACCCCCAGTTTCACTTTCGTTTCGATAAAATTCAATATAATGTCTTTTTTTTTTCTTTAATACTATTCTTATATATGTATATTACATGATCCTTAAGCTTAATGTCACTAGCTATTCTCTAGTTTGTAAAAAAAATTAAAATTTTCTGACGCAGCACCCACACACAAAGAGATGCCATGAATAAATTTCTCATGAACAGTGACAGCTTCTTGCCATGGTCCGCACCAGCATTATTAGTTACAAAGAAAGATGGAACTCATCGAAAATTAAATGCTGTTACCAAGGTTGACAGGTACCCTCTTCCCCAGATAGATGAAACGTTATCACTATTAGGAAAATAAAAATTCTTTTCTGTTTTAGATGCCAACCAGGGTTATTTTCAGTTAGAAATAAATTCAAACGAGAAAACTGCATTTGCCACGGTCGAAAATAAATTTGAATTCAATAGATTGCCTATGGGTTTGTGTAATGCGCCTGCCCTTTGGCAAAGAACACCAGATGTCATAATTAGAGTATTAAAAGATAGAATATTAGTTAACTCGATGACTGGATGGTTTTACTGAGACCTTTGATAAACATTTGGATAGTTTAAAGGATTTATTCGAGCGCTTAAGAGATTGTAAACTTAAAATTAAAACCCCGAAAATATCAATTTTTAAATCCTAGTAAGATTGAAGCAGTCAAAAATTTTCCATGCCCGAAAACTGTGTGTGATGTACAATCATTTTTAGGCCTTGCTAATTATTATAGATGGCATGTAGATTCCTTTAGCACAATAGCTAACCCATTAACGAATCCAACAAAGAAAGATATCAGTTTTGACTGGACTGAGGTAGTGGAGAAGGTATTCCAATCTCTGAAACAAGCTTTAATAACAGCACCTCTTAAAAAGCCCAGACTTTGAAAAAGAATTTTTAGTTTCTACAGATGCTACCTCATTTGCTATGGGAGCTGTACTTTTACAAAAATTAGTGGTAAAAAACATCCAATTGCATACAGTAGTAGATTACTCAAAAAGAATGAAATTAATTATAGCATTACTGAGCGCGAATGTCTAGCTGTTGTTCATGCTGTTAAGCAGTTTAGAGTTTATTTAAATGGAACGCCATTCACATTAATTACAGACCATCAGCCGATTCGATGGTTGTTATCCTTAAAGGATCCGATCAATCGTCACGCCAGGGGGAGGTTAAGTGTACAATCTTATCAGTTTCAGGTAATTCATAAACCAGGTATTACACATAAGAATGCTGATGGATTATCTACAATCCCCATTACCACAGTGTTCGAATATGAACCTATAGTTTCTCGTGACGAAATTGCTTCTGAGCAGCAGACAGATTTAAATTGGAAGAAATTATTGAGCACTTACAGAACAAATCAGAACACCCCCCACTCCAAACATTAGCCAGACAAAATAGAAAATTTATTCTTAGACAAAGATAATCTTTTGTATCATGTTAGAAAATCTCAGGATAATAAAGAATCCTGGAGCAATTAGTAGTACCTAATAGTATAATTAAATATATTTTACATGTTTTTCATCATCCTCCCACATCTGGACATTTAAGAGCAAAAAGAATGCAAAAAAATTAATCAAACTGTTCTATTGGCCTAGCATGATGCAAGATATTCAGAAATATTGCGCGGAGTGCGATAGCTGCCAACGTAGGTTACCTCAGGAGAAATGTAGAGAGCAACCTTTAATGGATTTTCCAGTTGCAAAACACCCATTTTATTGCATAAGTATCGATATCCTGGGACCTAACCTCTTTCTAATTCAGGAAATAAATACATTTTAATGATAATAGATAATTTTAGTCGCTTTGTGGAAGATCTTTCAATGGCTGACCAAAAAGCAGAGACAGTTGCTAAGATGCTCGTGGAAAGCATAATTATGCGCTATTCCATCTCGATTCAGATTCTGAGTGACAGGGAAACAAATTTCACTTCTGAGCTAATGAAAGAAATCTGCTCACGATTAGGCATAACAAAATTACTGACGACAGCATTTCATCCATCCGGTAACGGAATGATGAAAGGATGAATCGGACACTTATTGGATCTATGAAACAATGTTTATAAAAGCCAGCGGAATTGGGATTCTTGGCTTTCTTATATAGTATTTAGCTACAATACGACACCTCATTCTTCTGTAGGAGAGAGTCCTTTCATGCTATTCTTTGGTAGAAATCCAGTCTTACCCTTTGAAGTCTTATCCCAAGAAAAACCTATTATTACATAGAAAACAATTACAGCAGCGAAGTGGAAACGAGACTTAAACAGGCAAATGAGGTTGCCAACAAATATATTGCTGAACAAGCTGCTAAGCGAAAAGGCATAAGCTGTACTCATTTAAGGTAGATGACTTAGTTTATCTGGCCATTCCTAAAATCAAGAAAGGTTTGACTAAGAAACTACATGCAAATTTCGATGGGCCATACAGAATAATCGGGCAAATGCGCCCTGTCAACTTTATCATCCAACACTTAGAAAATGGAAAGAAAAAACTGGTGCATGCAAATAGGCTCTGTCCGAAAATAGGCGATCATACAGGGGAACCAGAGCAGAGGAATCTAACTGAACCCAGCTCTGTTAAGCCTTGTCCAGACGGCAGCGATTATCGCGATGAGAGGTGGGGCTTCGGCCGAAAGTCGGCCAAAAACACGATGGCAGAGGGACAACATCCAGATGTGTTGATTGCATTTCTGAAACAGGATTTGCTCTGGTCATCGAGTTTTCTTGAGCTCTGATTGGTTGCTGAAGGTCACTGCGATGGCATCCCTTTCCTATCTCCATGGCAACTGTTGTAGCCAACCGTTTGAAAGAGAAAGTTCACAATGGAATACACTCATGAGAGGGCATCTTTTTCCTAATCTCAGGAAAGTCAGTAAATGTAAATAAAATTTAATAATCCTTTTTTCATAAATAAAATACACTTTTTTCTTATGAGTTCTAGTAATTGCTATTATTTAAACAGGGAATATAACAGTTATACTTCGAAAAATAATGAAACTCAGAATGAAGTAGACACACGGAATCTGATCAAATTGTGGGCTAAACACCTGCGTGATTTGAGGAGGACGAAACGAACTGCCACAGTATAAGAAAAAATTAGAAAGGAATTACACAATCGTGGATTTAATAGACAGCTTGCAGAAGTCAAAAACAAAAACAAAAAATTTGACCCAAGAATATCAGTAAATAGGCTATGTTTTTTATTGGTAGAAAATTTGCATTAAATACAGTATTCTATCAGTAAAATACGAACCTTAACATGCAAAATCAATACAAAATAATACGGATATACGAATACGGTGAAATAAGTAAACGACGGATAATATCAGACAGTCGGAGAAATCTCTACAGTCTCGGGGTAATACGTAAGAACCAAAAAACTTATGTAAATCTGTACAATCTTGGGGTTTGGTTCTTATGTTCTAGGAACACCACTAGGCGGCGAAGGACAATCGCGTTGTTGACCTAATTCTACTGCGATGGTGTGTGAATGCATGGAAAACATTTCATCACGATATGCCGCCACATCGTGCTAAAAAACGCAATAATCGCTGCCATCTGAGCAAGGCTTCAGGGAACCCGAGCAAGAAGCCCCCCTCCTCTCCAACGATTTATTTAGAGGAAGATTTTGTTGTTCAACTACCTGAAATGCACAGGAGAGACGCAAAATTAATCCACCAGTTTTACAGCCCGCACGCCAAGAAATAGCGTGCGAAAGACAAGAGCCAAGACAGCCAATTGAGCAACCCCCACGCCCTGTAATTATGAGGGAAAGATGGCCACCAGTAGAGCCATCAGTTCGTGCAGAGAGAGGAGAGGCAGCTCGGCCAGAAAACCCACCGTACTTGCTGCGTAGTTTAGACCCAGCACCACCCCTACCGTGCTGTTAACATCACCGTGATCGCAGGTCAATGGAAGAAATGATGCCCAAAGACGACAATGAACCTGAAATGCCAAATATAGAACCTCAGGAACATGCAGTGGTGCTATCCGCGAAACTAGAACCGAGATGAATTAATCTAGAGAGACCAGGAACATGTCAGTTAAAGCACAAACGCCACAGACAGCCTTTACAAATGGTAACAAGGCAGTTACAGATTTTATGGTTGGGATAATAAAGGGCTTAATGTCAAGTTAGCATTAAAGGTGTCTGCTTGTGTATAGGCTAGCTCATATTTTCTTTAATTCTATGTCACTAGCAACTTGTGACTTAAATTTACTGTTTAAGGAATCTTCATACCCTTGTTACTGATAATTTATTCGTTATAAGTGCTGCATTAATCACGCATTCCATTTCGAATCTTCAGATTACAATTATTACCTTAACCTGGCCTCATTATTCTAAGTAGCAAAAAGGTTCCTAAATCCAATTTGTCTGTATTAGCTGGTATCTTATCTAATTAAACCAATAGTGGGACAACAAAGCATTTAAAAATCTTAAAATTGATAATACCTTCCTAACCTGCTTTACACTAAGAAAAAATAGCTTAGAGAAGTGTTTAAATGACACAAAAATACATTAAGATACTTTTATTCTAAGCATTTAAGTTGGCAAATGATTTATTATTAATTGTGATCAGGAATATCCATAGTAGCTATAAAATTTGTAGGGAATTTTCCTTTTATTCTCTAGATACCTTGTTTGAGGCTAAAAATAAATGACATTTAAATCTATTTTATGTTGAAATAACTTGCAAGTTGTCTAGCAAAGCTATTTCATAAATTCCCTGACAAACGAAATTTTTTCCCGACTTTTCCAGTCCCTAGTAACAGTGAATTTGATTTAGAAATGTTTAAAAATACATACATATATTCATAAGACTTAATATTCCTTATAAATTGCATTAGAAAGTTTTAATTGAAGGGCATAATAATTTATTAGAATTTTACATTTTTCTAGTTGTTATGCTGATATCTGGTTAAGATTTTTTTCTGAATTTGTCTTGGATGGAAATTTATTACACTATTTGGATGGAAAAACAAATATACATTCTAAACATGAATTCTGTTCAATTTTATGAAAAATTAATTAGAGGATATATAAGTATAATAAAGTCAAAACAGACAACTCTATCCATTTTTATAAAATGCAGCAATTTATTTTCATGCAACATTGAAAGGAACCCTCCAATTTTTTTCTAAGTATATATTTAGAAATGAACAACGTTCACATTCATTTTATATGATAAACTTACTGAACTAATAACTTTTGATTCGATTTTCTAATGGCACTGTTTAAAAATCTAAGCCCGAAAATGGTATAAGGTATAAGCAGTTCATAGCCTTATGGAGTTACTTTTGAACAACCAGTTAAGATTTGGGAACATTTATTCAACATGGTATCGAATTTATTAAAAGCTGGATTCAGATTTAATCATTCTACTGATAACATTTCGATTCCTTTGTGTTTAATCATAACCTGGAGAAAATTTACCTTAAAGTAGGAAGCTTATAAAGATTTTTCATTCAAAAGTATCACTAGAACTATAAAACAACTTAGCTTGCATTTATTTAATGCTTAAAAGAAATTCTAGTGGGTTGTTTAAGCTGATAGAATAGAATTCCATTTCTATTGCCAACATTTTTTAAAGATACAAAGCTATCTTGTTGTGAACAGCGGTTACATTTTGCCAACAAACAAAAAAATAGGATATTTCTTAATAATACTTTCCATTATTATATATAAATTGGATGTCTGAGCATGGAACACTGGGCAGTGGTTATTTTATACAATAAATGGCAACATATTTGATTATATTAAGCTAAAGTAAACTTAATCATTGTCACCAGAGAGCTAGACCTCCCCTACCTTTTTTCACCCTTGAGAACAAAAGCTCTGATTGGAATCTAATTAGAAAAAAAAACGTTCTGTTAAGATTTAAAAAAATCTTACTACTTAGCATTGTTTTAATTACTATAATAAGATGATATAATCATGATACTACACATTTACTAGAATATTAAAGGTTATTTTTCCTATTATATACTGTATGCAAGGACTCACCCCAAGACTATCGAATGTTTTCGATTCCAACTTTATTTTACCTATCTGTTGAATATTAAGCCTATATAAAAATTATTATTCTACCGATATTGGAATTCTTTAACTATGTAAGTATTATACACATACCTAAGCATTGAAATCGTTTATGAGGACAGAAAGGCATGCTAGCATGAATCACATGGCTACAGAAAAAATTTTTTCTAACAAGCTAAAACCAGACAAAGCTTCCATTTATGAAGAAAAATCTGCTTTTAAATCTTTGAATACTAGAAAACAATATGCTTAGGCAATATTGATACAGATTAAGCAGTCTTAAGCAACGGATGGCATAAATTAAATAGAGATTACAAATCTTGTTAGTTTGCACGTGCGTTACGAAAATTAGCCTATGTTTACAATATTTTTACGATAAAATTCATTAACTCATGCGAATGTACCTTCTTAAATAGATATTCAATGTTTAAAAGGCATTTAATTGATTTAAATGTTAAAATTTCGTTATTAAATCTAAGTTTTAATTTCCGCACACTTTAAACAAAGAAGTTGTCATGAAACAGCCTTAAATCGATGTTATTGAAAGATATCTGAACTATAAAACGCAATATCCATTATACAAACCTAATATTAACAGAATTATACAGTGGGAAGCAATTTATTCACATAAATTTTTACACAAAGAAAAGCCATGCGAAATTCGGCCATTTGTCGGCCCCGGAATTGATGTAACTGTTGAATTTACCGTAACCTAAACTATTCTATTCTATATGAAATTTACATTAAAAACCGATCTGGATGGTTATAAACATTACTGCTATTTAATCGCGTTTATTTAACCGCGAAAAGAAAAGAAAATTTCGTTAACTACCGTTGAATAGAAGATGGAACCTCATGCTAGCTTTCTGGGCCACCTGTTAACACTGAAGTCTGACCTTGAAATGACAAGGAATTCCTCTGCAGTAAAGTATTTACGCAGTGAATATTAATGATGCATTAGAATAAATAAAATATTAATGCTACACTGCTGAAATTTTCGTATTATATATAATAAATTCTTATTAGAATTTTAAAAATAATTGCAGAATTTTAAGGAATTTTTTTTTCTCAAAAATTTATTTTTCCACCAATGGCAAATGAATATAATAGATCTCACTTTACCTATTTAATAATCATGCTGTAAAGACTTTAGATAATCTAATTTATTTAATTAAATCCAGGAACCTGTATTTATTACACAGGAACACATAATTACTAATAAAAATGCACAATAAATTTATTTAAACTGCTATATTTTTTTTCTTTTTCTTGTATCCATCAAAGAACTCTTTGGTGAGATCACATGACTCATCCACTTCCCCTCTCCCTCTGAAATCAATATGGGCTAATCCAAACAAGATAATAAAGCTTTCCTCTATTGTGCAAGGGATTAAGAACAAGGAAGACAATTTTTTTTACGACTTTACAAACAGAAAATATATCTGATGAATGAATAAAATGATTTAAACTAAATAAATTAAATAAAATAGTGAATTTTAGCCAGATAATATCAGTAAAATTTTACATTTAAGAATTTTTTCTTGAACATCTCCATGTGTCAATTAAGAATATTTTTTTCTCCTTTTATTTATCAATCACCTACCCTTCTACTTTGATCATAAATATTTTCTTGCTCCATCTAGGGGCAGAGTATTAACCTAATGTAATAATTAAAAATACAATTAACGAAATTAAGGGATTGACAAGATTCAGTTGACTTTAGATTTTTCTTTCTGTTTGAATTTGATGCTTGGTAACAAGCTACTTCTTATAATAAATAATTAAGCTATGATATTAAAATTAATTTATAAAATAAAATTAATTTATAATAAAGAATTATCAACAAATGAGAACGCTATTGGGTAATTCTAATAGGCTGTTTTTTTTGAATACATATAAGATACATTGAAACAATTTAACACTAATAGAAATGTATAAGCTTAATTTAGGCAACACTTTAAAAAGTTCGAGGTAGAGGAGACATTGTGGAAGTATATAACTGAACTTGCTCTTTAAAAGAAAGGAATTTGTACAGGCAACTTAATGATTTAGTCTGTCTTTAGAGGTCTAGTTCACTGATAATTGTCTTTAAGGTCTACCATTATGTTCACACTGAAATAAATTAAACCCACAGCTGCCCTTGTTCCAAACTCAATTATTTTGATATCTCCGTGTTAAAACCACACTATTAATAACAGCATTTGCTCAGACATATTTGACTCACATTGTATATGTTGTTGAACCATGTTTGACAATTGGAAAGATAACTTTACTTTTATAGACATTTCAGCACGATTTGTCTTTGTATGCAAGCTTGTGATTGGTATTCACCTTGGAATATTTTTGTTTCTCCTAGTATGAGAACTATTCTCAAAAATAAATTAGACTAGCGAAAGCACTAATGGATTACTTGGCAAGTTTATGAATATTGATGAGTGAAATTCTAGTTTATAGACTTGGAAAACTATAGGCTTAGTTACTCGATGTTTTTTCATGTCATAGTGGAAGATTTGTTTGACCCTAGGATCACGTTCTTAAGAAAAGAGTTTATGATATTAAAAATTTTTTTGTGCCAGTAGTAGTGATGTTTGTTTGTTATGATCGATTGGCCGTCGTCTGAACTCATTTGTCTCCATACTAGACGTTGTTATATTTCATATATAGAAATTAGTCGAACATATTTTGAGATCTTATTGTTGATATATTTGATCATAGAAGTTGGATTTTGTGTGAAACTTACTAACACTGATAGACATATTACGGATACTAAGAACTTGTTTTTTATTCTGATAGACATTTTACGGAGATAATTTTAAATCTGACCTCGACCTTGATTTTTTGAAACTCTTTTTGTTTAAAGAGTTTAATGATTCTATTTTTAGCAGCATGCGTCGTAGTACTAGTGTCACTTGTTTATGAGCTATGAATATGTTATAAATGCACATATCGGCAGAATCTATCATCTATAATTGTTGCAAGCGTATCAATGATTTTACATGAATCTGAGCCCGGATAACATTAAGAGGATAATAGATTTCATTATCTTAGTTTTTTTTATGCTTTATGGGTACAATGATTACTCATAATATTGAGCTTTAACTGATCTTATACGAATCAGCTATATGACTAACAACTATTAGGTTATTGTTATCACTTACCAAAGATTTTTTCAAGGATGTGGCTAAAGATTTTAATGACGTTGTTTGATATTTCTTTAAAAGTATATGATAATACTGAAAATTAATTTTTTTTTCTCTTATTGAGAAACCCTAATGTTTTAATGAAGGTTCTTATTTACACAAAACATTTTCGTTCGATTCGAATTAGGATTCCCTTACCGCATAGTTGATTACAACGCAATTCATATGGAGTTTAGTCGATGGTATAAGTTATATATCTATTTTTGGTAGAACGCTTGGCCATATTTTCGGAAATACATCATTCTCTTTGCAGCCTGTTCGAAGCAGACGTTGGACCACCTATCTCCAAATTTCTCTATGGTAAAGATGACCCCATTACAAGGACTGATACATCTCCAGGCCCTCAGGCACCCTCAGCTGTTACAACCATTCTACGGAAGTTGCCACCAGATGGATTCCAAGTTGGTTCTGCTCCCAGCCAGTTTCTTTGGTACTGGTTAGAGCAGGACATCCAGACGGTTAGAGGAACTTATGAAAACGTAACTGATTTTTTCTTCTCCTCCCAACTCAGTAAGAAGGTAATAGTGAACAGTTACAAATGAACCAGTGACTGTTCGTTAATTAGTGTGTGCAACAGATTGGTGAACATTAAATTCAGCAGACTGATTTAGTGGCTTAAGAAAGATAGACCTGATGTTAACAAGTGGTTTAAATTTGTGAAAACTGCATTTAAAAAATTCTTAGTCACATTTTTATTCATTATTAAATTTCTACTTAAGTCCTAATGTAGGCAACAAAAGGTCAGTGTTAATAAAGTCTCCACATTCTTCTACTGACCAAGTTGCTAGTTTTTAAAGTGTCTATATTACATCTTAAGGACTATATTTTGGTGAACTTTCACGGAAAGTGACAAAGAACTCTGTGTGGTTAAATTACTTTGAACAACGGACTTAAGCCAATTCCAACTACTATAATATCCTGAACTTTGAATATTACCCTTTATCATTAATGCATTATGGTTACTTGTGACACATGAAATTAATTTATATAATAATTGCTATTCTCTAATCTTACCTGAAATAGGTTATTAAGAAGTTTTATCTTATAATCTTGAAAATCTTATTCATTACTATTTTATCTAATATTTACTATACCCATTATGAATCCCCTCTTTTAGTAATGTTTATGTTATCCATAATTGTCATGAATATTTCTAAACTTTGATTATTTTCCAAAATCATTAAGTAGTCACTCTCATATATTTTATATTAGACACTTATTTGCTATTGTATAACAACTATTTTAAAGGTCACATATTAACTATTATATACAATAAGATGGTTTTGTCATGGTCCAAAGACAATCATACTGCTCTTGCGACAAACATTCTGAAGCAGAAGCAAGCTGAAGACAACGAGGAATTGGGAAGAAATGGTTTCAGAGGAAATCCATTTCTTAGAGAAAGGGGGTATTGTGTTGTTCCAGTTTATAATCATACTTATCCAAATGAGAATAGAATTCTGAATATTAATTTATTCTTATTTCTGCTTATTACCACCACTGATCTGTTTATTTGAACATCATGAACTAAAGACGAGTTACAGAGGAGAATTTATCCCTCTTTTATTAAATTTCTAGAATTGGATATATAATTTTGTTGGAAGTTTAGAATCTCTTTTTTTGTCAGAAAAAAGTCTCCCTCTCTTTGCAAGTTTTTTTATTGCCTGAGCTTAGAATGCTTTCAGCATTCATCCCTTTTTTCTGAACAACGATGACGGATCCTGTAGGATACGCTTTTGGGTTAATATTTGAGGCAGCTTTTGTAAATTACAACTGTTGACAGGAAGTGAGCCAGCTTGGAAAGGAGAACGAATCGCAGGGGTGATATAAAAGACACTAAAGGAGAAAAGTTTACCCTCAGCGACAATTAAGAACAGCAGAAGACAGGCTAATGGCCTCTGCCATACAACACCCGCACATTTGAGACGTTTGCAGGTGGTTGTGAGACAAATTGGTGCCTAATTCAAGAGTCCAGAAACAAGCTTTTATCTTCAATTTTGACCTTTCTCCTGACCCCCAGAATACGGACCTCTTATGTCATAATCAAACGCTAATTGGTCGTTTCCAAACCCCTTGTCGAACGAGGGAATTTGTAATTTTCAGAGATTCAGTGTTCTCTGGGATCTTGCACCATCCAGAACATCAGCTGCATTTCCCAATTCCTGCCCTATCATGTGGGGGCGTACCGAAGCATAAGTGGCGGGGTTGGATCCAAAGTATTCCTACTGGTAGCAACCCTTTTGCTATATGTGCCCGGCTCACTGGCATCCATCATGAACGGAACATCAAAATTCGTTCAGTTAAAATTTTATTTTCTTTTATTCCATTTCATGGTGCAGACGTTATAACTTTAATTTTGCTCGACAACCGAGGCTTTTTAATGAAAGATAACATAGTTGCGACCCAACTTAAATAATGACAGTTATCATGTAAAATTCAATTAGTATTGTCTCAAAAATGACGCAATCACGTTCGAAGATTCCCATTTGAGCCACAAACATCGGCAGAAGATAACCAAGCCCAAATCCCAAAGAAGCAAGACCATTTGAGTTGTCAAAAGAGTATGTATGATCTATATTTTCCCTTTGGCCATGAAAAAGCGTTCCCTTTACTGAAAATCTGGTTAATTACATTTTGTTAATTATATTATGGTTCAGATTCATAGTTACTGTAACGCAATCAAGTTAGTGAAGCTAGTAGTGCAAATTCGTATTTTAATCCTCATTTTACTCTCATTCTATTTTTTATATGAATAAATTTCATTGTTATTGTTAATCTGAAAACGTGAGTCCCTTTTTCTAACTCATCCTTTAGGGCACGAACTTGTGTGAAAGAATTACTTAGTAAGATTCAGTATTGGTTTTAAATATTAATTGGTAATTAGTTAATTAACATTTTTTCTGATAGGAATTGGATGGTGCAGTCGTTTTCTAATTATTTGGTTATGTTAATGAAGATAAGGTAAACTGGACCCTTACAAAAGTGAAAAGTTTGCTCAATTTGGACTATACATGTATGCCTATATTGAACCAGTGGTCCAAGTTAAGCAAATTAAAGGATTCGATGAGAATGGATTTTTCTTTATGTAGGAATGTCAAAAAAGAGGAAAGTATGGATTATGGCAAGAGTAGATGATGGAAAGGGCTCTCTCAGCATTCAGGAATGGAGATTTTGGGTTGAATGAAGAGCAAAGATGTATGGTGTTCCAAAGGCCACTTTGAAGAGGTAGTTAGATGACAGAAACAAGAAAGCCTTAGAACAGAAGAAGGCATTTGGAAGCAATCCAGATTTAGCAAAAGAGACAGAATACGTGCTGGTGGATCATGTCCTCAATTTGGAGCAAAAATTGAACTATTTGGAATCAGCAGTATTGAACTATGTTGTTTACCATATCACCTGATGCCCTGTGGTACTGCAAAATTTGTGATGCCAGCATCATGAACTCAATGATCCAGTGCATGAAGTGCCATGTTTGGGCACACCAAAAGTGTGCAAAAATGTGTGCCAAACAAAAAAATTATTATTGTTGCTAATGGAATTGACACATAAGAACATGACTAAAGGAGTGCTTCCTCTATCCTCTTTCACTCTTACTCAATGTCTGCTAACTCATTATCTCCAGTTACTGATCATTTTTAAAGATTTTTAAGTAATTGTTAAGTACTAAGAATTCTCTTTTCTAAGAAAAGCCTGAATAACAGGAATTCTATGCATTGAATTCTATATTGCACAAACTTTGCCTTGCATTGCTGATCATGAGACATATATTGTTGGTCCTTGCATAGTATTGGTGCATTGCGTGTTGACACCATTGTTGATAACTATTGATGCACAAACTTTTATTTGCGTTGTTGGTCATGAGATATTTCTCATTAATATGCCCTGCCATAACCATGAATTTCGATTTTTTATCAATAATTATTATTTTTTCGAAGGTCATGTATGCGAAAGTTTATCAAGATCGGAATAAAACTGTAGCTTTTATATAAAAAACAAACAAACAAAGTAGCAAACAAACAAACGAGCAAGCATCCTTCTTTATATATATAGAAAAACGATGAGGGCTTTTAACCCCTTGGGCTCTGATTTGACCTTGAGTTAGCAGGGTCAGAAGTTTCTATTTAAATGGAGGAAAAGTTCTTCGATAGACAGTGCAATAAACAACATGAAAAAAAATACACTTTGTATTAAGATATTTGTATGAATTTTTTACAGGATAATAGTTTACATTTTTAGTAGTCAGAATAAGTATGATAACGTTTATATAATCATGATATGTTTTCTGTTTATACACTTGGCTATCGAAACTTTGTTTGATGTATTTATTAGTTTCGGAAGAAATCATTTCCCAAAATGTATCTGGTAAAATTACAGAAAAAGCATCTAAAGCTCGGGGATTTGATCATAATCCGTTTCTGAATGATTACTTTCGCATAAATATCGTTCAAACTCAGACAAAGACACATGCTACCGAATGCACATAGCAAAGTTCGAATGACAGGCATTAAATTCTTTTCAATTTTTGTGCCACCTATTGAAGGTTTTTAAAAACTATAAAGTGTATATGAAAGAGAAAGAGATACAGAATGGTAAACAATCGCCATCTCATGTTAAAAGAAAAAAAGAAAATTGCAGTGGAAACTGAAACTTTAAAACGAGTCAGACTCTTGGTCTAGCGATAAGGCACTTGAACCAGACAACGAGTCAGACTTGTGATTAGTAGCCAAGGGGTTAAGTAAGTATCGTTTTGATATTTAAAATAATAAGGATAATTTTTAACACGTTAATTTTTATAAGAAACCCTGGATCTAAGGGTCAGTTCATTATCTACTTTCTCAAATGAGTTTTCTCAACTGAGTCTTCAGCAACAATGGACTTGCATTGTTAAGATGAGGAGGACTTGATTGCAACCATGTCACTGTATTGTTGCTGAACACTCAGTTAAGAAGTCTCAGCTGAGAAAGTAGATAAAAAACTAGCCCTTGATCTACTTTTCAACATAATTTCTACCTGTACTAAGACACTTATCATACGACTAGCAGAGGACCCGGCGTTGTCCAGGATAATTATCCTTGTAGGTAAACAAAACAACCTAAGTTTGCAATTGGGTTTTTTTCTCTATTCCTTACGGTTTTTGAGTTAAATTTTGAATGTGTCCTAATTTGCATATTTGGGATGATGAAAAGTGCACCATGGGATAGGCCACCCACAACTTCCTATTCATTGGATTCATCAAAATTGATATAACTGCTTCGGGTCAAAATTGATATAACTGCTTCAGGTCAAAAATATTCACCCTATATATTGGCTCTCGCAGTTTCTTTCGTGTAATCTTTTACAGTTTTTATTACAAAAACTAGCAGAGCACCCGGCGTGCCTGGGATAATTACGTTTGTAGGTAAACACACACACATACCCAAAGAAACACACACACTTTACCCAATCTTCTGAACGCTTGTTAGGGAGCTGAAGGAAGACACGTGTACCTCCTTTGCCTCATCGAGAGACACTGCCCTATCTATATCATCTATTATATCCATTTCCTGTTCATTGTTAATAATTCTTGGAAACGAATGTACTATCATTGCATCATAATTTTATGTTCATTGTTATAATTCTTTGAAAAGAACTTTCTATCATTGCATCATCATTTATGTTCATTGTTATAATTCTTGGAAACGAATGTTCTGTCATTGCATCATCATTTTATGTTCATTGTTATAATTCTTTGAATAATTTTTTGCTCATTGTTATTGGTGATTTGCGCATTGAGACCATTGTTGATGCGAAAACGACGGGTCTATTGTTGCACAAACTTTGCCTTGCATTGTTGGTCATGAGACATATATTGTTGATCCTTGCATAGTGTTGGTGCATTGCGTGTTGACACCATTGTTGATAACTATTGATGCACAAACTTTTATTTGCGTTGTTGGTCATGAGATATTTCTCATTAATATGCCCTGCCATAACCATGAATATCGATTTTTTTATCAATAATTATTATTTTTTCGAAATCTAAGGTAGACAGTGACCTTCCTCATGCTTTGAAAGTCAAGTATGCGAAATTTCATCAAGATCTGAATGAAACTGTAGATTTGTATAAAAAACAAACAAACCCACAAACTCACAAACAAACAAACATTCTTCTTTATATATATAATCCTCATAGAAATCGGTCACCTTATTTGCCGATCATTTACTGTGATCCCAAGGCAAAACATCCACAAATAAAACGCCCTGCCTATTCCACATTATTATCATTAAATTCCATATTATTTTTCTGGCTAAAATTTTTTGAATGAACTTCACTTTTTTGGGTGATGTTGAATGTCTTCATTGCAGGGACGTTGTTTTGATTCCTGTGTAATGTGAACAAGCCATGTTTCATTACCAGTGAAAATTTGGTTGAAAACCGTATTCCCTTAGACACTAGCCAGTCAAAGCACTGGCTAAACGACATGGTTTTGTGCAACTCCGTGCTGAAGTGATTAGCAAATCAGGCAACCATAAAATACGATAAGTGAGTTATTGTAAGTGGAAATTATCTTGAAAAGTAGATTAAGGTCCAGGCTTTCATATAAAAATTAAAGTGCTAAATAATTATTTATTTTGTTTTTTTTATCAAAATGGTACTGTACTTAAAAACACCTCATAATATTAGTTTCTTTAAGTGTAAAATTTCCGTTTTTTCACATAGATGCAAAAAATGCAAGTTTTCAATAGAAATGTGGCTTTCTCTAGGGCATTTAACTTCCAAAAGTAAATTAAATAAAGTAAAGTAATTAAATGCAGAAAATTATTTTTAAAAAATTAGTAAAATAATTAAATTTAATCATTGCTTTGAAGACATTGTTGTTACAAAATGCGTCAACGAAAATAAAATAAATTTCACATATTACTAAATCGGAAATATCTTTTTTTATATATACAACTGATTTTACCACCTTTTGCCGTAATAACAGACCCAATTCGTTTGGGCGATGATATTAGTAAGGTCAGGGCAAAGTTCCTGTGTAATATATTTCTAACACTTTTGGATCCATTCAATGAGATCTTTTTTGTCCTTTGTCAACGGTTTCAGTATTCTATTTATCATTATTACCCATAGATTTTCGATTAGATTCACGACAGGCAAATTTCCTGGCCATTCCAGGACACTTATTTTTCTTTTTCCGAGTTTTTGGATGTATAAGCTGCTACACTATTCCGTTTGGAAATAACATCTTCAGTTGAAGAGATCTTCGCAATAATTGAGTAACAAAGAATTCCATCATTTCTGTATAAACTTCTGTATGGAACCGGCTGTTCACAAACAAAAAAACAAGTCACCAACACTTTGACTATTAAAACAACCCCATAAATCATATAGTTTTAAATGGTGTTTTACTTCTCCATTGACAGTTGAAGGCATAGAATATCTTTTATCTCTCTCAATAGACGATTCCCTTTGTTGAAAAGAAGACAAAACATGGGCTTATCACTGAAGATGACCAGTGACCACATCTCGGGGGTCCAATTTTCAAATTTTTTGGCCCAATGAAGACGTTTTTTCTTCTTAGTGGGTATTAGAATGCAGCAAAATCTTGAATATGCATTGCATTTAAATACCTGCGTGAAATCTGTTTATTTAGGAATACTGATAATATCGCACGAATTTTAGATATCAGTGCATCTGCCAGTTTCAGTGATCATAGTGATAGATATATACAGTTCCATCATTTAATTTAATCTCTTTTTGTTGATGATTTGGGATTCTTTAAAATGTGACAAATTCTCCGACCGATCTTCCATTTCTGAAATACTTCTTGATTATTTTCGGGAGGCGTGGAGAAGTGACACTTTTTACCTGTATTTTACTAATTTTATTTTATTTTACTGTTTCACCTTGTGTCAAGTTTTTTTTGCAATTAATTCAATGATTAAAACTCGATCTTTTTTCTGAAACTTGTGGAATTTTACCTATTTTTGTAAATTGCTTTTGATTATCTATAACATTCAATTATGTATTTGTTCATAATTATTGTTTCCCCCACTGATGAAAAATGCACAATCCCATAGACAAAAAATGCACAATCCCATACATATCATACAAAAAATTTTCTGTCCGAGAAATGCTTTATGCTAATGCATTGGCATGTAAGTCAAACACCAAAGGACCACCTGGAATAAGATATAAACCAAGGCATCTAGTAGAATCCATGCTACTCGCTTGTAAAAGGAAAAAACAATTATACCACATCCAGGTACAACATCTTTTAAAGAAAGAACAACAATCCAGTACTATCTGTAGCTAGTGCTGGTTATACGATTTAAGAAATCTTATTATCAGTATGATAAAGTGAAAGAATGTAGAAATTAATTGCTTTGTACGTGCTTAGGTCCTTCCACCTACATGAATCATCCAGAAGTTGAGATTAACAATCAAAGATGAAACTGGCCTTAACAATGATATTGCCAGAGAGAGACACATTTCTCATCATCAAATTTGATGAGGTGTACTTGAATTCATGTCTGTCTCTTGGTTCAGCAGATACAGCATATCGCATAGAAGTGTTGGATGAGTACAAAGCAACATTGAGCATAGACAAGTGCTTACAAAATAGAGCAGTTATAATCCTAGCAGATTCGTTCACAGCTCTCACACCTTCACAATTGGAAATTTTTTGTCTTGTGGTGGACTTTCAGGTAAGAGCAACAGGTTGTTTGCTTGATAATGAATTGAGAAACTATATAGGAAACATGAAATCTCTTTAAGCTCAAGACTGGCTGCCATTTTAAAGACTGTCGTCGAAACAGTGGACAAAAACTGTGATCAGGTTTTAGGATTAGTATGTGATGGTGCAAAAACTAATAAGAATGCTTATAAATGACTTGGGGTAAAAATCGAAAATGGCTTCGTGGAAAACAGTATACCAAATCCATATGTTGCCACTAGACGTATCTTCTAGTCATTTATGGAAATGCAATAGGAATCATTTCATTAAGAACGTTCCCCATCAATTTAAAGGTATGAAAATATTTTTTATTTAATAATAAATAATTTTTCTAATAAAAATAAATCATGTTATTTTATGTTTTTTCAGGTAAAGATGTTAGTTTTCATTTTGGAGAGCATGTATGAACTTGATTCACAAAAAACCCTGCATAGAGTTATCCCCAACTTCACTGCCGATACATAAAAGTTAGTCAGAGTTACTTGAAAATGACATTTTCTCTTGCAGTGCAGGTTTTCAGTAACTCGGTTGCAGATAGCATTAGATTTTATTGAGAACGCGGGGACGCTGTCATGAAGGGAACTGAGCAAACTGAAACGTTCATAAAGTTCCTAAATAAATTGTTTGAATCCTTAAATGCTACAAATCCTCACAATGCAATCATACCTCATTGTGAAATATTGAAAATATTAATCAATTCGTACAGAATCTTCACATCATCAAGCATTAGCAGTTTTGCTAATGCCACAACAATGTCAAACCTAAGACTGACAATAAAATCAGCAATTGACATTAGTTTGTTTTCATTGAAAAAACAAATTTGTCAACACATTTTAACGAATGAAAGATATGATCCAAAACTATAATAGTTACGTCTAGGTGTTAAAAGAGACAAAAATTGGCAAACCATTTCGCGCAAACAACTACGCTCATCATCAGGCCTCGTTGATCACTTCAATGTCTAGCAATTAAATAACAACTGAAAAATAAATTTTGACACTACAAAATATGCTATAAAGTACTTAAATTTCAAGTTTCATTTTCCAAAATTTTTCTCCGTTTGAATATATTACATGACCTAAATCTGTTGTATTTATTAAATGTTATTTTTACTATTAATTTTAGGGCTTGTTTTAAATTTTTCACTCCAAAAACTGACCGGAGTCCCTTGCTCTTTGGGCTCGAATGAACCTTGAATAAAAATTCATTGAAATTATATAAATTAAATTTTTTTAACATTTCTTGAAATATTTATCTTTTATTATATCATTAAAACATCACTTTATTTTGTGAGATTAACAATTTTATGAACAACCGTAAAACAATAAATACTTTAAACAATAAATACTTTATTATGAAAAAATATTTTTTTCATTCCCTCTTTGCCATTTCAATCGTTAATTTTAAGTGGATCTAATAAAACCAAAGTTTTTAAACTTTAATAATAGAATTTTATTAGCCAAATTTAAGAAACATGCACATTAAAACGAAAAACACAACGAAAAGCATTAATTTCTCTTCATCTGTAATGCAAACAGTACGCTATTTTGGAAAAACTATGGCGTCCGGAGCGTTAACCAATGAAAATCTGTTCCCAGTTGTCGCCACTCTCCTTATAGGCACTGTAGACCAGATTGGCCCCTGGCGTGATCTGGTGGCAATTTCTCTGAACGATCCCATTAGAGCATATACCACTGATCCGATTTCAACCATCCTGGAAATTGCCCAAGCACTGTTCCATATTTATAGATTTAAATCCTTCATATTATCAGAGAAAATCGAGTTACAGTTTGGACTGACCTACAGAGCAATAGCATAAAGCATCTTTCACAACATAATCGTGTATTGTGAATGTAAACCATCCTATCACATAGCATGCGCAGATATGAGACAAAGTGCACGCGCGCGTTTTTCCAACACGATGATGATTCGCCTCTTCCAACTCTAGCTTACTCTAAGCCCACTCTTCCATTGCAATTATTTTAATTGTGTCTACAGACAACACTGTCAGCTGGACATATCAATCTCATTAGCACTACCTAACAAAACTGTGCTAAACAGGGCAACTTTTAAGGCTTTGTTTTGTCTGCTTTCCATACACTTGTTGCACTACCCATGCTGATGACACATTGTCGTGAATAAGCTTTTTTTAGTGGGTGTTGCCTTGGTGGGGATTGATATCGCTTTACCATCCTCAAAAGGGGTTTATAAAGGGGTTTATAATGTCATTTTTACTCCAAAAGTTGTCTGAGTCTTCTTCGAGTTCTCATGGACAATAACAATGCCATCAGACAGCCAAGAACTTGTAAGGGATAGATAGAAACATATCCTGTTTTCTTTCTTCCTGCTTTTCTCTGTTTATATCATTTTCTTTTTCTTTTCTTTTTCTACCTTCCATTTTAAAGTGTCCAAATGCTTTTCTTTGGATTAGGAAGCCTAATCAGATATAAAATTACTAGATCCAAATTTTAAATGTTTGTGGGGAGAACTGGGTGGTTGTGATCTGTGCAGGGAAAGTGGTTGGAAGAGGACCTTGGTGGAAGGGTCTTTAGGGGTGAGGTGTTAGGGATATTTGGTGAAGGGGAGAGAAAAAGGTCAAATACCAAGAAAAGTCGAAGTGGGCCAAAGCAACTGCTGCTTTAAAGGGTTAACTGATAAAGAGGATGATCAGTCTGGAACCAAACGATTAAAGAAATAAAGGGGTATGCTTGTTAAATGGAGAAGTTTCCTAATAATGTGTCTCTTGAACATAATTCATAAGTTTACATAGGATGCCTCAAGAATTCTTTAAAGGGTAGTAGAGACAATCGCGCTAAACGGAAATGTGATGCACAACATTGCTTCACCATGAATGTATGGGTGGATAATGTCGAAGACTGTTTAGTCGACCCATATGGGTTACCACCCAGGCTGGACGCTCAGAAGTATCGGACTTTTCTGGAGGAGATTCTACCGGATTTACTGGACGAAGTCCCGTTGAAAGTGCATTACCGGATGGAGGTCCAACACGATGGGCCTCTAGCCTATTGCGCTTTTCGTGTTTGTGAGTGCTTGAACTGGACCTTTTAACATGGTGAATCTGTCTAGAGGCTTCCAGGTTCATTTCATATATCGAGCCTCGTTTCTTTCTGTGGGGAACTTCAAAGCTATTGTGTAAGAAACGCCTATAGCTTGTGACGTGGACCTCATTGCAGGACTCACCATCACCGCTGCTAATATCCGCGAAACTCCACGTTTCTTTGAAAATACACAGTCCAGTCAAAGTAATGTAACCACCTGTCAACAGCCAGAATAACCACCTTTTGCAGCGCTGAGAGCTGTGAGATGGGCAGGAAGAGAGTCAATAAAGTTCTGGAAGGTATTGACAGGGATGGGAAGCCATGCCGACTCCAGTACTGTTGCAAGCTGCTATAGTTTAGGGGGTGGAGGACCCATGGCGCGAACAACCTGATCCAGGGAGTTTGTGGGCCAGGGGAGTACTGTAAACGGATCCTCGTGATCTTCAAACCACACACGGACACTATGCGCAATTTGGCACATCGCATTGTCCTCTCGGAAGATACCATTGTGACATTCCATTAGTGATTTGTGTTTGTTTTAAAAAATATCGTTATACTAGAAGCGAACCCACCCGCTTATATAATCGGGAAATAACCCATTGTTAGATTTTTTCTTTGTTGTGACATAGTCCACCATCGCTGATTTTATATATATATATATATATATGATTGTCAGCTAATTTGAATTATTTTATTTACTTATTTAAATTTGAATTTAAGATTTGTTATTTTATTGTTCATGTTATTATTGTGTGCAAAATTTTATTGCTATCTCTGCTCCTCCTTTAACAATGGCAAGAGTTGTTGATTGTTGAGAGAGAGTTGCTGCTGTGGCTGTCTAAGTATCAGAAAGGAATTTTAGAGCTAAGAAACACAGTAAGTTATTATGCTGTGTGGAAAGCGCAGAATGTTTTTTTTTTGGTTTATATAATGCAAAGCATGTTTTCTATGCATTATAGTTAGATCTTTGTTTTTGTGAACACTACAGAAGTGTTGTGTATAAAAAGATTGCCAGTAATTGTAGTTTCTGTGCAATTGAGCCTTTTTCTTACCATGAGTAATATTGGTAAGTGTTGGTGATTTTAATTCTGTAGTCAGCTAATAGTTTACACTGTAAATAGACTTGTTCATTTTGTTTAATTAATTTGAACTATTTTCCAATATTAATGTGTTATTAAAAAATATTCCTATTTTTGCTAGGAATTATGACATTCACTTCCAATAGTGTTTTCACGTCAGGCCTGTTCTGTGTAACCTTAAGAGCTGTTGATCTAGTGCTGAAGCATTCAGTATAGCAAGAAATGCTTTCATTTGGTCATAGTCAGTCTTATCTATAAAACATTGAGAATAAAGGAGGCTTTGGCAAGCCCCTCAACGTTTGACAAAATGGATACAGGCTTTGTCACACCATGTACAGCAATACCTGGAGTTAAGCTTTGGCAAGCCTAAGGATGGCCTGTATTCAACCCAACCACAGCTGCAATTTTTGGAAACCCATGGAACTGCTGAGCCACATTGTAGTGAACCTGTCAGCAGTCAGCTAAACCTTCAATTGTGATAGTATAACCACATCTGGTCGTAGAAGAGAACAAGCTCACTTGAAGGGACCATTGACAATTCAATTTGCGTATTCTGAACGGACCCTAGAGCAGAGTGTTTTAAAATTCGTGTAACTGAGGTAGGACTAATATTTCCTGTGATGCTGATGAGTTATCCAGCTGTTTGTTACTCTTAAAAGGTTTTCTGGCTAGATTTTGAACTATTGCCAATTAAAGGTAGCCAAAAATTCAAGTGTAGCCCTTAAAAATTAAATTCCGACAAAATATGCTTTTTAAAATGAACACGATCTAATTTAACAGGAAAAAATACAAAAGGTAATAAATAACATAATGAGCAATTGGGTTGGTTTTATAATTTAAGTAAGTGTAATTTTTCGAAATGTATTTTATTGCCAATTAAGGTTACTGTAAGTGAGATAATCAAATCTAACTTGATTGATAAGTGAAAATTTCTTGTGATTATCAAAACTTAGGCTTTCATGAATTTATAGGACTAAGGAACTCTTGCAAGGCATTGTTAGTGCTTTAATATAGTCTCCTAATGTATTAGTCTCTAATATACACATTTAGTAAACTATATACTTATCTGGTGACTATTCAATTTTGATCCAAGTGGAGCAATATAGGAAATGGTTTCCATCTTACCTTCGCCAAATTCTTTCAAATTTTGTACATATGCTTTTTTAGGTCTTCAAATGTAAGTGTGCAAACTATTAAAGTAATACCTGTTGAGCTAGGGCCTCTCTAATAGGGGTCACTGTCTCAATGACCACACAAATCGACAAAAAGGGATGCCAAAAGCTACATTGGCAAGAAATTAGGTGAACTAGTCCAACTTTTTACATAGAATTTAAATACGGCAGTTTGGTGGTTACCATAAAGATATACACTGACTGCTCAATTGTAAAATTTTAGACGTTTTTTCCCCGAATATCTAGAAAAATTATTCTGAAACTGCAGGGAGATAAGGAGACGTTTTGTCGAAATATCTAGAAAAATACTTGACGAATTGTCCTCTGAAATATATCAGGTGTCGGGACAATTCGTCAAATATTTTTCTAGATGTTCAACAAACCGTTAAAATCGAACGTTTTATTACAAATAAATGTAGAAATGTAAAAATGCATGTAACTGAACTTTGCATGTAACTGAACTTTATATGTATGTTACACATCATATATTTCATCGAAGGTTTCGTCCCAAAGGCAAACAGAGGGCCAGCAACAAATCGAACAAACAGATATTAATTGGGATCAATGCTTGAAATGCATATGCTTAAAAAGGTTATTTTACTTATGTGTTCATTTGAATCAGAATAGCATGTATATTCATGGAGATATAAAGTTTTCTTTATACAAATAGAAATTTTTCGTAAGTTTTTGTTTATAACATGCAGGATTTTCAATCCAATGCAATGCCATTTTCAGGATACATGACAAATTACAGTTAAGACAACTCCCTGCAATCAGAATATAAAAATATTAAACATAAATTCCACCTTCAGCTTTTGAAACGCAGTTTATTGTTGACTGCCCCAAACAAAAAATTGATCTTCTCTTAGGAGTTGAAATAGTGGTGCCGTAATTAATGAATAATTTTGCTCGAAAGCTCTATAAAATCGGGCCGTGCACAGGAATGGCCTCATATGAGTTGTACCCGCTAGCACAGGCCATTCTCTAATGGCTCTGGTGATTCATTCCTCACAAGATATACCTTGCTTATAAATTGAAGAACCCAAGTACAAGACGGTCTCCACCTCGAATTGGCAGTTGCTGCTCCTCAAATAAAAACGACTTCGCAATACTTTTCTGGTCACCGAGTCTATTGTTTTAACGAATTCGCATATATCACAATATCGTTAAAATGATAGATGACGCCTATGTATATAGGGTCCCCCAAAACCTGGTTCATGACTTTGGAGAATGTGGTGCTTGCTTCCTTAATTCCAATGTTAAAACTTTGCACTCAAACAGTTTTAAAAGCGGAAAGATAGTAGTCATGCCAACTTTATCTGTTGATATGCCTGAGGTACATCAAGTTTAGTAAAGAAAGTAGCTTCATACAATCTGTCTATTAATGACTCTATTAAAGATACATTACCTTTTGACATGTGATTCACCATACGATATTCAATGCGGACCTCGATTAAGACGGATTTTTTAGATGGTCCAGCTGAAATCTGTAATAACAAAGATTTACTGTGATTTGTGCTGCAAATATTGAACATTAAATAAACTCTTAAGAAACATAAGCTCTTAATAGTGGGGGGGGGGACTAAGCAGGAAAAACGGGAAAGAGTTTCAGAATCGTTATATTATTGAAATATAACAAAAAATACAGAAAAAACGCACCTACATAAGATTCTCATTTCTATACAAGAGAATTTACAAGAATTCTTCAGCTACTTCAAATTCTCATGTGAATATAAAAGATTCAAACCGTTCATTTAGTGGATTTACTTAAAACCGTTATACAAACAGATAGTTGAGAGCTCCAGTTTGATTAGAAAATGTAGTTTCAGATAAAGTGTATTTTTAATGATTTTTTATTACTTGTATTACTGATGCTTATTGCTCTTATTATCGAAATACATTTTATATTAGAAAAGCAATATTACCAGTAACGGTAATACCGGTTATAATATCCCTATCACTAACCCACTCGAGAGAACAGAGATGCAAGAGGGCATGCAAGTACACTTTAGCAACACCTGGACCTTCATCCATGCATACTCACAGTAAGAAACAGCTATTGTTCCTTGATACTTGGATGACATTAAAATAATAATTTTAAAGAATTTAAATGAAAATTTTGTTTTCAATGATAGAAACTATAATTCCATGTTGTAGTAACACTACTTCATTTATACTTTAACTCACCCGTGTTTTTTGACCAAATATATCCAATAATTTAAGCCCACTTCCCAGAAAGTCCGCTCACCAACACGAAATTTCTTATAGGCTATTTCAATTCAAATTTTAATTCAATACAAAGAAAGTTAATATTTAATTCGCGACAGATTAAACAGGGGTACATTTTAACATGATAATGTTTTAAGGCTGGACATCTATCTATAAAAAACGTGATGCGAAAACCGACACCAAAAAGTGTTACATAAACAGTTCTCCATTGTTGATGCACGTTTAACCATTGTTGGCGCTGGCTTGAAGCACACGCCGGAACTGAAAAGACACGTGACCTTTGTTATCTGAGCAACAGTTTTTATTAGCACATTTGCGCGTGCTCTAAACGTTAATGAGATGGTGTGCGTGGAGGATGCACGTGAATGACGATTATTGAAAGGGCAGAACGGTCTCTAAATCATAAGAATTTTATTATTCGTACGGAGCTTATTTTTTATTACGATAACTTGAAAACGAATTAACTTTTTCACACTCGGTTTTCACTAATCCATTAATATGGGACAGAGCACGAACAAGTACGAACGTGAGATAGCCGGTAAAGGTAGTGCTCTAATGGTACCATTATGATACCCCCTTAACAATTTCCTATAACCAGATATGGCATGTAATGTATCATAAAAATCGTCACGACGTCTCTTGAATGAATATATAAAAAAAACTAGTGATAGCAGATATTGGTCTAATGGCACGTGTATTTCTCATGAGTGTATAATGCCTAAATAACGATAGCGTGAATTGTTTAGTAGTACGTGCTTTAATGGTACCAAATGGTACAGTTGAACTTTCAATGCTAAGATATAGCATGTAATATATCAAACAACTCGTAACAACGTATCACGAGAGAATATAACCAGTAAATAATGATAGTGGGAATTGGTTAAGCAGCACGTGCCCTAATGGTACCATATGATCTAATATGGTACTGCTTGAACATTTAATGCATGTAATATATCAAACAACTTGTAACAACGTGTTATGAGTAAACATAACGCGTAAATAATGACAATGGGAATTGGTTAGCAGTTTTCCATTGTTGTTGCACGTTTAACCATTGTTGGCGCCTGCTTGAAGCACACACCGGAACTGAGAAGACACGTGACCATTGTTGTCTGAGCAACAATTTTTATTTAAATCTTTACTACAGAGTAGGCCTACTACAGAGATATTATGGAATATATTGAAAGTGTGGTAACAGATAGCGCCACTATACTTCGCTCTCTTACCTAGCCATGCAACGGCCTAATGTTTTGCTTTCAGCGTTTTGAATGAAGACTAATGAATCCTAGTGAATTGGAATAAACTCATTTCCATTACAATAAATATATTTTATTTTTCACAATTTAATTCATAATTTATTATTTTGAAACATTTAGATCTTTTGATGGTTTTTGAAGTCTTCAACTAATCCATAATTTACGCGCTGGTTGAATTTCTATGTGCTTTGAAGTGCTTAATTTATTTCTACAAATTCCTTTCTCTCTATAGTTAAGAATAACTTTCCGGCTAAAAAGAGCGTTATGGGTGATGCAATAATTTTAATTTTTCGTCATACAAAATACACTCTTTTTAAGATTTTAGATACTGCGAAAAGCTTGCAGGTGCCGTGTTTGTTGTCCCGCATTCGATTGTGAACTCAGACGCCAGCAAGGAGAGGAACCTTAAGTATAGACACTATGTTTACTCGATGTATCGAGAGACTCGATACTCATGCTTATATTTCATACTTCAGTGATTCTAAGCCCTTATTCAGTATTACCGATGTACATGATTCTGTATACTCGTCTATTGATAAATAAATAAAAGGTTTATATTACTGTATAAAATATTTATTTGTTTGTTGCATCTAAAAACATTATCATGATTCAATGTTTCGGGTTGCAGATTCGAAACTAAGTCATTTTTTTAATCAGTTTAAACAATTCTTTTACAAAGCAATTATCCAGCGTTGATATTGTTCATTGATCTCTTTCGTAAACTCTTGGTATTAATAATATCATATAACTTTAAAAAAAAACATGAATGATAACAGAATATGGAAACGGGACTTTATCTCAGTTAAAAAGCAAACTGAAATTAATCATGTTAGGAAGCATGAACCCAGGTCGCTGTGAAAATGTTTGAGACCTTTACAAAGTGTGATGTTTGAATGAATTTCACATCGCATTTTTTTTGAAACTAAAATGATTAATTATTCACCTCAGTGCATTATCTGACTTGCAGCCATTAACGTTATACTATACTTTAAACCTTGATAATTTGGGATTATTAGATTTTTTAGTTTTTTTATTTTGGCCTGGGCAATATTATTGAAAAGATCTTTTTTTTAGTAGGTAAAATGAAAGTTGTTTTACTATTTCTTTTCTGACTGTTTGTCATTTAAACCATAAATATATATTTTCTTTCCCCAGTCTGTATGTTGGGCGGATTTCGAAACTTTTCAACTGCAATTTTGGTTAGTAAAATAATGTGTACACATTCATTTATAAGGTTTAGTTGTGAAACATTTTTTTTGCAAAATAGAGCCAATTTACTTAATAGTGTTTTACTTAAGTTTTTACTCTTTTATAAAAATTTTGTTAATACTTCTTCAGATGGTATTTCCGTAGTTGATAATTGCTTTGGCAATATTTATTATTTTAACTAAATAGCCAGTAAACTATTTTAATTAATAGTCAGTTTTTCGTTCTATTTATTTATTCTTATTTTATTTTATTTTTTTCTCTTTGTTTAAAATTTACAACTAATTCAACTTGCCTTTACCATTTGCCTCTGCACTTCTCCCCCTCACCGCCTCTCTATCTCCTCTCAATGCCACTGGCTCTTCTATCTCCTCCTGACATCTGCTACAGCTTCCCCTGCTTCGTCTTCACACTCTGGTGCGAGTTCTTTTACCCCTTTTCCCCTTGGGTACCCCTCCCCTTGTTTCTGTCGCTTGCATACATGTAATTGTTACTTTTGTATACCTATTTGACCTTTGGCTTTTTCTCCCTCTTCTAATTGACTCTCCCCCCATTCTGTTTCTTTTTTTTGCCCCGTCCTCTCACCCTATATTCTATATATTATTTTTTTTTTCTTTTTATGTTATCCTAGAGAATAGAATAACCTCGCCTCCTTCCCATTCTTTCTGTCTTAATTCTTCTTATTTCATTTATTTATTATTACTCATAGTTCTCTTACTATTATTATTAGTTCTTTGTCTCTTGCTTCTCCTAACTTATTCCTTAATATTTTCAATTTTTTCCTTTATTGGTGTTTTTTCTTTGTTCTCCCTCTTCCTTTTTAGATTTTTCTCTAATTCTTAACTGCTTTTCCTTTTTTAATTTTTAGCTCATATTGTTTTCTCTTTATTAATTTCCCCTTTTTTTTAATTATTCTACCCATTTATATGTACTAATTAATTTACCTATTATTTCTTTTATGATTATTATTATTATTATTATTATTATTATTAGTAGTAGTAGTAGTAGTAGTAGTAGTAGTAGTAGAAGTATTACATACTTTACTAGTATTCTAGGATCCTCCCCATCTCCCCTTCTTTCTGTTTAAAACTTTTTTAACTTCATTATTATTATCTTGCTCATTATTATTTTATTATTATTATTATTTTATTTTATTATTAATAACTCTTTTTCTTCTTCTTCTTGTAAAATCAGAATTTCCTCCCCAACTCTCCTCTCTTTCTGATTTTATTGTATTTTTTCCCACTTTTCTCTTTATTATTATTATTATTATTATTTTGTTTTTATCTTTCCTATTATTACTATTAACGACTGCACAGGATATAACTGTATAGGAATCTGTAAGGAATACTGTAGCTAAATTCTCGTAAAATGTCTAAATCATGTGCAATATGTTTGGATTTGTTACCTCGAAATGGAAGTCACGCCGTATGTTCTGGTTGTAAAGCTGGACTTCATTGCCGGTGCTCCATTGCTGAGGCGACTTGGAAAGCGAAATCAAAGGCATTGAAGGCATCCTGGATTTGTGTAAACTGCAGAAAAATATCAGTTCCTGGCAAAAACGCGGAGGATGAAGAATTTCACAGAGGAATGGCTGGAAATTTGCAACGACCTATCTCAGGTTTAGAAAGTAATGAGCAAAATGAGAATCAATTATCCAGCATTCAGGAACTTCATAGAAAAATGGATCGTCTAATTATTGAAAACGGAATATTAGTTGAGCTAAAGAAAAGTATAAAAGAAATGGAAAAATCCTTGAAATTCTTATCCGAAAAGTACGATGAAATTATACACAAACAACAACAGCTAGAGTTAGCACAAAAGAAATGTGAAGAGAAGAATAGTAATTTGGTAGCTTTGTGTAAGACTCAACAAAAGCAAATTGATAATCTAGAATGTAAGATTAATGTTTTAGAGCAGAATAATAATTCGTGCAATATAGAAATAACAGGACTAACACTTAGTACGTATGAAGAAAACATCAAAGAAATTGATAAAGTAGCAAAAAATTTAAATATCAAGGACTTTAACCGTTCTCAAATAATTATGCTTTATACCAAGTCATTTCAAAAAGGGTCGGTCGTTGTTAAACTGAAAAACATGGAAGCCACTGTCAATTTTTTAGCTGGTAGAAAACATTTGAAAAAACTAGCTAGTAGTAACGAAAGTTATAAACATGTGTTCATAAATGAACATTTAACGCACACTAATAAGGTATTATTATGGAAGCTTAAAGAATTAGCTAAAACTAACCATTGGAAATACGTGTGGGTCAAAAATGGAAATATTTTTCTTCGGAAAAATGATGGTGATAAAGTTCTGAAGATCACAGATATACAAGAACTGGATTCCTTAGTACAGTAATGGATTGAATCTTTGCAGTTTCTGTATTCTAATCTTTGGTTGGTGTTTTTGTGAAAATGTAAAATTAATCAATTTTACTTATGGAGAATATCAATTGTTGCTTTGTAAACATTCGCAGTGTGAAAAAAAAACTGGGAAATTTTTGAAGCCTTTGTGTCACTAAATCCTAGTTATAATGTAATAGTTTTATTAGAAGTAAACATCCATGAAGATGAGATCCAGCTATTTATGTTACGTGGGTTTAACTTTTTCGTTAACTTAAGAAATAATAAAAAGGGTGGAGGGATCATTATATATTATAAAGGGGATTTAGACATTGTCTTTGACAAAAAAAGCAATATGCAGGAATGCGAATGTGTAAATGGTAAAATTGGAATTAATATAGATAAGGCTGGTAAGAAGTGGTTTGTGGATTTCTTGGTAATTTATCGGCCCCCAAGCAGTAACATTGATAAGTTTTTATTATCACTTGAGTCATTTATCAAAGTTAGAAAGCCGCTTGATGATTTAGTAATTTTCGGTGATATGAATATGAATGTAATGAATGAGCAGTCATCATATACTCGTAATTACTTAGCCTTATTATCACAATTTGGGCTAAAACAAGTTATTAAGGTACCAACTAGGACTGAATTGTATGGGAATAAAATTTCAAAAACTATAATTGATCATGTTGCTATTAGATGTGTCAAATGGAATATCGAAGTTAATGTATCATCTGTTAAATTTGCTGATCACAACTTAATTAAATGGAGTCTTCAAGTGCCGAAAAGAAATAGTAATAATAGAAAAATAGATTATGTTAGCATTATAAACACTAGTGTTGTGAATAAGAACGTAAAGAATACAAATTGGAATGAAATTTTAAATTTGGAAAAAACTGAAGATATTTATGCTTTTTTGGTGAATAGGTTTAATGCTATCTATGATAAATCGAAAACTTGCATAAAGCTCGGTAAGCAAGGCAAAAAACCCTGGATTTCGCAAGAATTATTAAATGAAATTGAAAAAAAGAACAACTTATGGAAAAAGGTGAAAGATTCCCAGTGATAAAACTTTAATGATACAATATAAAAATATAAAAAACAGAGTGAACTCGCAATTGCGATACGCTAAAAGACATTTTTATAGAAATCAATTTGATTTAAACTTAAAAGATTCAAAGAAAACCTGGGAGTTAGTAAACCAGTTAATTGGGAAAAACAAGGTCATTGATAACAATGAAGAGGATTTTATTACGGAGAATCTCGACAATTTTAATGAGACATTTAAAACTGAAGTTAATAAAATTCGTCAACAAATGAGTAATATCACTTTTGTAACAGATAAAATTAAGGATATATCTAAAACAATTGTTATAAGTGAAGTAGAAGAGAGAGAGATAGACAACATTTTCAAAAAATTGTCACCAAATAAGGGTGCGGGATATGACAAAATTAGAATAAAAGATATTAAATATAATTTGAAATACCTATTAAAACCTCTAACCTATTTCTATAACAGAATTCTTATTTCTAGCAAAATTCCTGACCAGATGAAAATAGTTAAAGTTAGACCTATTTTTAAGAAAGGATCAAAAGTGGAATGTACAAATTACAGACCAATAGCGATTTCGTCATCTCTAATGAAAATTTTGGAATGCCTCTTATTAAATAAACTTGAATCCTTTTTTAATAAATATAATATAATGCACTCTCAACTATACGGGTACACGAAAAAGAAAGGGACTCAAATGCTATTATCACATATGACAGATGAATTAAATGAAGCTTTTCATCATGGTTTATATGCCACTGTGGTTTTTTCGATTTAAGTAAAGCATATGACATGGTTGATCATGAAATATTGATAGCTAAATGCAAAAAATATGGCATTCGAGGAAATATGAGTTTGTTATTAAAAAACTTTTTGAGCAACCGTGCAGAGAAAGTTTGCATGAAGGATCGATGCAGCAGTAGCACTTCAGTAAAATGTGGTGTATTTCAAGGATCCAATGTTATTTAATTTATTTATGAAGTACAATGTTATTTAATTTATTTATGAATGATTTACCATTAAATATTGAATATGGAAAAATTTATTTATATGCGGATGATATTGCTTTATCAATTGTTCACAGAGATGAAGCTAAATTATTGGATGAAAGTCAAAAAAATGTATCCCATGTTGTTGATTGGATTAAAAATAATAGATTAAGTTTAAATGTAATGAAGACGCATATTATGAAATTTAAAGTACCAAATAAAAGATACGAACTGATGTTTAATACAAGAATTAAAGTTCATGAGACAAATTGTTGTGCCAAATTAAATGTATGGAGGCATTGTAACTGTGCTGTAATTCATGAAGCCTCAGAATCAAAATATTTAGGACTCATTTTTGATTTTAATTTAGGTTGGAGAAATCATATTGAAAATTTATGTGCTACATTAAGGAAAATTATACTTATGATATACTATGTAGTATTGTTCTGTCCTGTAAAAATCAGAAAATTACTATACTTTGAATCCAGGATACGATATGGTATTTCAATTTATAGATTCTCATCGGCTGCAAGGGAAGTTGAAAAATTACAAATAAGAATAATAAATCTAATTGGCACAAATTCAATATATGACAAATTAGACACTAATAAGAAATTCAAAAAGCTAAAAATCTTAAAATTTCAAGATCTCTATGAGTATATCATCTTTGTGCAAAATTTTTTTAAGAGTAGCTGGCTGTATAAAACTGTAAACACACGTAATTTGCATAATATGCAAACCTTTATTGTTCCACGAATCATGAATAATTATGGTAAAAAGCTAAGAAACTATTATATCCCAACATTTTTTAATACGGTACCAAAATGGATTCAAACATTGAGATCTTTTAAATTTATAAAAGCAGCATATTATAGATAGAAAGAATATTATTAATTATTTTGGCATAGTATTATGTTGCTGATCAAATAATATTGTCATTTTGTCTGTAGTATAGTTTTGTGAAATTTTTAGTTTTTGTAGTTACATGTATTTGTTGCAATGTATCATATTATCCCATACAAGCCATATATGAGGCTTCAGGATAATTAGTTATAATGTAATTGTTTTTAGTTCTTTGAATAAAAAAAAAAAAATTATTATTATTATTATTATTTGGAAGCACTCACCCGGAGTAAAATATAAAAAGAGAGATACAATATCCATTAAATCCTTGTAGGACTCTAACTGGATGGCTTTTTCGTAATAACAATAAAAGGATCCTATGAATTTAAGAATTTAAGTTATTTAACAAGATTAATTTTTATAAATTTCCTTTAGATAGCTTAATATGATTTTGTCAACAATGTCTATGAAACTTATTGATTGTTATCATTTCTTTTGAAACTGTTCTATAATTTACATAATCATACTCTGTAGTGTGCCTTTCTATTGTCGCTGTGTGCTAGCCGTGTGCTTCTTGACTGTTGCCCCAAGAGCATAAAGTCGTCAACTTTTGAAAATTTCTTCACTACTCTTCCTTTTGGCCATGATTTGTTAAATTTTTATGAGGCTCCTCCATCTTCCATAGCCACTACAGTCTTCAACCTTCATCGTGATTCCTGAATTATTCTACAAAGATAATGTTTTGATTACATCAATTCTTAAGTATCCGGATATGTAAGCCCATTTTCATTCTCATTTTCGTCCTCTTTTGTGGAGATGGACATTTACTTCTATAAACTGTGACGCAGATTTGTCTTCATTTCCCAGTCAATCTCTTCTCCAGAAGTCATCTTCATCATCTGTCCACTATGTAATGTAAAGTTCCTTTTCTGTAGTGTGCTAATCATGCCCATCGGGGCTTAAAATTAAATTTCTTTAATTAGGACTTTCAACCTTTCTAAATTTTTAACAAAAGTTAATTTTATGTAATTTCTCATTTCTTATCTTCACTCTTGGACCCCAATGTAATTCTAAATTTTCTTTTACCCATTTATTAATGGGGGTTTTAAGTGTTCTTTAATTTTGGTCCCTTAGCATCTCACTAAATGGTTAAAGTGGAGTAGTCAAATTAATATTTTATTTTTTTTGTAATTTTTGCCTTACATTTTCCATAAGGAAAATGTAAGGGATATTATTTATATAATGGATTTCTTCTTAGTATTCCCTGTCATAAAATAATTTTCTTACAACTGTGGTTGAATCAAGCATTTTCATTATAGCTGAGGCTTTGTATCTCATGCAAATATTTAATTTTTTTTTAACTTGATTAAATTAAAATGCAAATTTCCTTTTCATTTGTGATGGCCACGCAATTGCTTAAAAGCTAATTTTTTATGCATTATTATTGCATGTCCTCTTCAATCTTATTGAGCAATTTCTCATGTTGCTATTTTATGGTAAAATTCTTGATTCACATACAATTGCAATCCTTCTTTTATATTGTATCTTCACTCTTTAATTTTGGGGATTAATGTGTAAAGTCAGATCTTTATGAAGCTTTCTTCTTTAATAATATTAAAATATAAATTCAATTCTTTCACCATGCCTGTTGCCTATGTTTTCTCATCTGCAAAACACACTTTAACTGCATACAACCTTATTTAGTTTAAACCTTATGATATTATAAGTCTTTGACCATCTTTAAAAAAAAACAAAACACAATGCAATGTCTAGTCTAAATGATGTTTAGATTATAAACCCACTATACTTTTCTTAACAATCTTTTTCTCTTGTCTTAATCTCACTAATGTTGTGAGAATAGTTTATTTTGATAAAAGTAATAATTTTGAAGAATTAAAATTTTCTTTGTAGTCTTTTTATAAATACTTTAAAGATTTAAACTCAAGTTTTAATAAGTTGACGTTTAAAGTCAATAAAACAACTTTAAAGCTTGAACATTACATTTGATGTTAATGTTAATTTAACAAAAGTCAAGTTCTTATTTATAAACGTTACAAAAGCACTTACGAATATGGACTTTAGATTAACGTGAACATCTATTCCTCTGTACTAACCAGATCGGTTGATTAATAATATTGAAATTTTGGAAGTTAAATGCCCTAGAAAAAGCGACATTTCTAATGAAGAACAGCATTTTTTGTATCTATGTGAAAAAACCCGGAAATTTTACACTTAATATTATGAGGTGTTTTTTTAATTTAGTATAGTACCGTTTTGATAAAAAAAATTTAACACCTTAAATTTTATATGAACCTTAATCTGGACCTTAGTCTACTTTTCAACGTAATTTCTACTTATATTAAGTCATTTACCGTATTGTTTGGTTGCCTGATTTATTAACCATTTCAGCACGGAGTTCTACAAAACCAAATCGTTTAGCCAGTGCTTTGATTTTCCTCCAGTGTCTAAGGGTATAAGGTTTGAAACCAAAATTTCACTCGTGACAAAAGATGGGTTGTTCACATTACACAGGAATCAAACCCACAGTCCTTGGGATGAAGCCATTCAAAATCACCTAAGAAAGTCTTCTTTTTGTCTTATTTTTTTTTAACTTCATTTATTTATTATTATTCACATTACTCTTAATATTTTATAACCCCCTTTACTCTTAATAATCCCAATTTATATTTCTTAATAATCCCATTTACTCTTTTTTTTATTCTACTTTTTTGCTGTTTTTAATTTTTCCTGAGGTAATGGCCCCTAGTGTTGAATTTTGTGGAATCTGTTCGGAGAAAATTACAATAAGCAAATCTCAGAAGCTGGATCACGTTATTTTAGAGTGTAATGACTGCAAAAACAAATTTCATGCTAGATGTTTAGACATTACAGTTAAAGATCTCAGAGCTGTCCAAAGAGAGGAAACACAGTGGAGATGCTCATCTTGCTTAGGAAAGCACCATCGAAATTCTAGTTGTCCTGGTGTCCCTCTCGCATCATTGTTTAAAGAAGGTGAGCCTCTATCTAAACGAGATATTCTTGATTGCATGTCTTCTTGCATTAAGGAACATCTAGCAGATATGAAATCAATTATATCTGAGCTTGCTGCCTCGGTAGAATTTCTATCTAAAAAGATAGAGGATATACATGGGGAACTAAAGCAAACACAAGTGAAATTGAAGAAATGTGAGTCCACCATTGCTGACTTAATGTCTGAAAATGATGACTTGAGGAAAAGATACCAATTTGTGAAATTACAGATGGCAGACTCTATCCAGTATTCCTATAACTCCAACTTACTTATCCATGGTATTCCTGAGAGACCTAATGAAGACCTTCTAGATTATGTGTTAAAAATTATTAAGAAACTCGATGTAGACTGTACTTCTGAAGATATAGATGTTCTTCATAGGATCGGGGATAGAGATGCCAATGGTACAAGACCTAGGCCTATTGTAATCAAATTTATGAAAAAGAAGATTAAACATTTGATAATGATTAAGAAGAAAGCAGTCTCAAAATCGCTCTCTACTGACTTTTTTGACATTTGCAGTGAAAGATATCCTGTTTACATTAATGATCATCCGTCACCCTATAAAAGCAACTTATTTAAAAAAGCCATAGAAATTAAAAACCTAAAAGGATATAAATATTTATGGACTGTGGAAGGGAAAATATTAATGAGGAAAGATAGTAATTTTAGGCCAGTAATCATCACGTGCGAAAATGATTTAACCAATTTATAGATATGTTTTACATGAATAATATTTCCTTCTTCTATCAAAATGTGAGAGGTCTCAAAACAAAACTAACTGATTTTTCTTCAGCAGTATACTCAAACTCATATGATTTTATTTTACTTAGTGAAACTTGGTTGAATGGTCACATCTATAATGGTGAACTCTTTGATAACCGATACTCCATTGAAAGAAATGACAGATCAGCAACTATCAATAAAATGGATGGAGGTGATGTGTTAGTTGCTGTTAAAAACAACATTAATTGATCTAGAATTTATTTTAACTCTGGTGTGTCTCTTATTGATTATGTGTTTTTAAAAATTAATCTAGGGTCAGCTATATTTTTAGTTGCAGTAGTGTATATTCCACCCTATGTTTCTGTTCCCGACTTTAAATTATTTCTAGATAATGCATCTTCTTTTGCGTTATCGGTTTGTGATAATTTTTTAATAGTAGGTGATTTTAATGTTCCTGGTTTTTCTACTAGTATTAATAGAACTTTTATTTCTTCCAAACAAACATATTTAAACAATTTTATGCATAGTCTAAATTGTAGCCAGATTAATACCATCGCAAATAGTTATGATGGTTTACTTGACTTAGTTTTTGTAAACTTTGCCAGATTTTCTTGTCTTAAAGATGATGGCTTACTACCTGAAGATCCTTATTATCCGCCTTTATCTATTGTTGGTGAAGAGATTGGTATATTTGAAAAATTTGTTAACCTAACTCCACAGCTTAATTATAGATCTGCCAATTTCTCTGCCTTGTACAATTACTTTTCCTCAGTTGATTGGTCCTTTCTGAATGATTATAACTGTGTAAATGAAATGGTTTCTACATTTTACAATATTGTACACTATATCATTTCTCTTTGTGTTCATGTTACTACAAATAATCTTATCAGGAATTTTCCGGTATGGTTTAGTCGTGAAACAAGCTTAAATCTAAATATAAAACTAGATCACGAATGAAGAAAAGTAATTCATTTCATGACAGAGAAGAATTTCGTCTGTTAAGATCTAAGGCAAAGAAATTTGTTAAGCGTGATTTTAAATGCTACATGCAAAATGCCGAATACCATATAAAACATAATCCAAAGCTTTTCTGGAAAGAAATTAATAAGTTAAGAGTTTCCAACACTAGATTTTTTAATGGCAACATGTATCTCAATGATGAAAAATTGGAAACCATTAACGATATCGTAACGGCTTTTGCTAAAAACTTCAAATCAGTGTATAATGACTCTTCCATTGATAATAAGCATTTTGATGATATTTTTCACAAGATACATGTTTGTCAAAAATTCATGATTAATTCTAATAAATTGTTTTCCGAATCTGAAATACTACAGGGTATTAACAAAGTAAGTAATACAAATTCGTATGGACTGGATAATATTCCTTCATATATTTATAAAGCATGTAGTAAATTTTTTGTTTATCCTTTTTACTTAATTTTTAATCTTTCATTCCAATCGGGTATTTTCCCTGATATATGGAAACAAAGTAAGGTTATTCCTGTTTTAAAGAACAAAGGTAATAGAAGTGACATAAAAAATTACAGGCCTATTTCAATTCTTAGCTTCCCTGCTAAAGTTTTTGAGTATTTGTTGCATGGAAGAATTATTCTATTGTCTCTCCCTATCTTTCTTCGTGTCAATATGGTTTTATGAGGAGTCCCTCAACAGTATCTAACCTGGTGGATTCTGTACATTTCATTGGAGATGGCATTTACCAAAATATGCGTCGACATGATTTATATCGACCTAGAGAAAGCATTTGATAAGGTGGATCACCGTCTATTACTTCAA
>JAHWFO010078853.1:410527-440180 GCA_023313115.1 Rhysida immarginata | reverse complement strand
CCCATTTTTTTTCCTTTTTCCTCTGTCGGGGCTCGTTGACCTGACACATGGTTACATCATCGTGCGAAGACATAATTTAGGGCTTATTTTTGGTAGAAATACGATTAAACATGTCTTCGGATGATGATGATGTTGTAACGCTCAAAATTTTAAAATGCGCATACAAAAATTTTTGGACGTTACAAAAAATAACTATGAAGAGATATTTTTCTGTAGAATATTGCGATTGTTCCATAATATACGGACAGGTAATTTCTTAAGAGAAACCCCGCGGTTCAAGTGTGTTGAGGGGATTGAAGTGGTTTGTTCTTTGGTCTACCTGGAAAAGACATAAGAAAAGGGAAACGGTAATAACTCAGAAAAAAATAAAAATACGGACTAAGTGTAAAAAACCTATATTTATTGTTGAAGTGGTTTAGTAGAAATAAAGTGAAAATAGGTTTCACGCAGCAACAATAGGGGAGTTGCAACCTTAATTCAATTGATGCGCGGCACAATCTAGATACTGTTAGCAAAACTAACGACCTGTACGCGTGCCTAATGCCATTGTAGAAATTATAGCTGTGTGGAAACTATTGCTGTGCAGGCCCATAGTCAGGGTTGACGACCAACTCAGTGGACTTTTTGAAAATCGACCCTATACCCCCGAGATATTGTCCTCGCTACGGCCCTGCTGTATGGTTGGTTGCCATAAAGTGAATACAGTCTGTTTATTTCTCTTTATTAAAGAAAGATCCAGGAAGGAGGAGAATGTAGATTCAAGCTGTGAAGCATATCAGTTAATATTTTACAAACAAGAAAGATTATCCTGAGCAAATGACGGAAGACGAAAAACACCTACGAAAAGAGGGCGTGGATGAAAAGCAGGTTAGGTCTTCCAGGAGGGCCCTGCGATGAAATTATTTAATATTTTTTGTTTATATTTACTTCTAAATACAACAAAATAGTGCCCGGCCAAATTTGTCTCGGATGCGGCTGGAGGTTAAGCCATCACCGCCCGTGCATAATAATGAATGATCATAATTTAATAATTTAATTCATTTAATAATGATGGAAATTAAAAGCAGTAATAATTTTTGTTTCCATTTGTATGGGTAGAGAAAATGGAACAATGTGGAGTCCACTTAAGAACTCTACAGGGTGACAATAAATTATAGCAATTCATTGTGTACAAATTTTTTAAACCAAAAAAACGAAAAGTAAAGCAATTGACAACTAATAAATAGAACATGGTCGCTTGGTAATAACATGTTCATTTGGTTTCAAAGTGGTCTCCTTTGGTGGCGATACAAAGCCCCAAACATGTCATGAAATTTTCAGCAATGAGCCGCAAGTCGTCGGGCGACAATCGGTCCCATTCTTGGTGCAGGGACTCCTTCAGCAACTCCAAACTGTTGTGGCGTTTAGCACAGGCCCTGGCTTCCAAGATCGACCCTACGCTGTAATCCATTAGATTCTGATCCGGCGAGTAGGGCGGCCACTGCTGAGACGTAATGAAATCCGAAAAATGGCTCTTGCACCACTCCTGCCTTATTTTCGCTCTGAGAGCTGGTGCAGAGTCTTGTTGCAAGGTCCACTACGCATTGCCAAAATGCTGCCGAGCCCAAGGAAGTGCCACAAGCCTCGAGAAAGTCACGACGGTAAACTTCTTGGTTGATTTTGACTCCTTGGTCCACGAAAACGACGGGTGTCTTGCCACTGGCGCAAAACCCCCCCCCCCCCCCTGGCAATCACGGACTGCTCATTATGGGGACGTTCGATAACTGCAGAAGTGCCGGGTGCCTCTGCTGATTACACTCTGTCGTTTTGGTGATTGTGTGTCTGCTCCACAGTGAAGATCTTCTCGTCTTTGAAAAGGATGGGCTTCCATTTCTCACTTGCGGCCCGAGGCTTAAGTTGGCAGCATCTGTGGAGCCGTACGCGCTTGTTTTCGTCTGTGAGGAGCTGAACTTTTTGCAGCTTGTAGGGCTTGAGTTTGAGTTCCTCTGTTGCCTTTTTTCCGCACCGATTCGCGGTTGTTTCCGGTCTCACGAGCGATTTGTCTCATTGAAACCCTCGAATTTCGCTTTACTCGCTTTTTGATGACTTTACAGTTCCTGGACATGTTGGTGGTACGCTTTCTTCCTCTCTCTGGACGGTCGCCTTCATGGTCAAGCTCTTTGAACCGTTTGAATGCTTTGGAGACAACGTCTCTGCCAACACTGAGTAAATGTCACATACCTTAAGTGGGGTGATTATGGGTTGTATAAAGAATTGCAAAGTTCGCACTTATGAACAAAAAGGTTTTATTTAGAATGAATGTATTGGCCTGAATGGATACACTTTCTTAACTCAAGCAATGATCGCGCACGCAGTTCTCCAGCAAATTGTCTGGTGCGATCATTACCATGAACACAATACCTCGTAACGCAAGTACGGTTATCATAAAATAATATTGCAAACAAGCCTTAACGATTTCAAATTTCTAACTTAAAGCGCCGGCTTTCACGGGCTATGCAATTTATCTAGTGCCAGCTGCCCATCGTCGAAACGCTTGTAGACAGGCGGGGGTATAAATCCCTTCACAATAAAATAACTAATATTTAGCTTACGAGCCTCGCACCACTTCGGTGGGGAACTCTATTCAAGATAAGCTTTTAAATTCTATGAGTGGAACTCGAACCTCCTGCTCGGGTCCTGAAATGCCGGGTCAGCTAATACACTGGTCTGCCGAGATAAGCAGGCGCTTCAGAAAGAGTCAATAATTAAATTAAAGTTTGCTTTTCACAGTGTCCAACATACAGGCAACAAGCTAATTAATATTTCAAATAAATAAAATGCAAATATCGTCGGTCAATGTCCGTTATCAAGATTCATGGGTTGATTAACGAGGCCGCCTCGCCTTGGCCTTTGAATCTTGCCTTTTCCTCGGGAAACCCAGAATTTCACTGTCGGATTCCACTGCTTACAAACCCCGGCCCGTTTTGTCCGATATCTCCTAATCCTATTTTTGTCCGTCTCCATTCGCAACGATGAACTCGTCGCGTAGTCCTTTTGGGGGGGAGGACTACTGGAACCCAGGGGCGGAATTGCTTGTCTGGCATGAGGGTGACCAAACGAGTACCTAATGCAGTAGGGGCGAAAGAAACATAAATTACTATTAGCAGCAATTAGATCGCCTGCACACACCTCAGTCGCCCAACAACAGCCACACAGGGAATCACACCACCAACGCGCGGCACGCAATTCGCACTCACTGGATGAGGGTAATTTGCGAGCTTCACAATGCGCTACGCAGGGAACACCGGTGTTATGCGCGTTTACGTTGCTCTCACTCTCCACGTCCACGCAAACCAATGCCGTTGACTCCTGTGCCGGTATATCGTCTCCTCCCCTGCTTAAACAGCTGTCAACCACAGACGAAGGCTGCCCAACAGGGATGACTGCCCGCCTTTGAAACTGCGATGACGACACACTCTTAACCGGGTGACTGAAGCTGACCGCCTTATGCGAGGCTTGGCTGGCTGACCCTCTATCGTGAAACAGTCGTCGCCTTTTCCACCGACGCGTACTAATCGGGGCTGGTGAAGAATTCCACTTGTGGCGTTCGGGAGGTGACGTCTTCCTTGTCCCCGCGACGAACACAGCGACTAGCCCCTTTTTCGGTAATAGAGTCGGAATAAGAAATGGAAACTCTTACCTGCCGCTCGTGCCCACGCCCGGAAGAACCTCTTAACGCCGCACGCCCGAAAGTTCAACTGCCTCACCCCGATTTTCGGATGCGTCCTCTTTCATCGGAAAAATCTGTAACTCTCCTCTTTTCTCTCTCTTCTCCCCTCCTCGTCTCCTCTCCAATTTTCTACTCTTTTTCATTGGTTCGCGCCGCGTCTCTCCTCTGACATCTCTCCATCTGCCAACCTCAAAATTCTTGTTTTCTCCCTTCCTTCTAACATCAGGCGCTTTTACCACCGGCTTTCGACCATCCGCCGTCGTCTGCTCTAAACATCTACTCACATGAACTGGGGTTTGGGCGCTCGCTATCGCGACCCCTCCCAAATCTTGTGAGAGTAAACGAACAATTTTACATTGATGCTTTCCTTGACGAAACAGCTCCACTAATTGCACTGCGTTTGCTTGACATTTCAAAACACACACCAATTAACTCATAATAAGTTGAAACAAGGACGACTTGCCCATGAACATGCAGTGATTGCAATGAATTAAAAATTATTTGGTGGCGCTTTTGTACCAAACTGTGCGTGGGAGGGGGGAGGGCGTAAGGAACCCCTAACGAAAATTCACTCGCAAGCACAGCAGGAGCGGGTTTTTGAATGGGGTGAATGTTATATTTGCAAGGAGTAGAGGCTGATAAACGACACAACAAACATTTTAATTAATTAAAAGAACCAATTACATATACATGTCATTAATGTCAAAATTTGAGCCCCACATCAAAATACGACATAAATTCATACAAGGTAAATATTAATGATTCTCAACATCTAAAAGAACTCTAAATAAATCAAGGTAAATTGTTTCCAGCTTCTGCTTAACTACAAGCACGCACTAGCACATGGGCTGCCTTCAAACGATCATACTACGTACCATCAGTGGTATGCCTTCTACAATTGGGCCTTACCACAACATGTTGCAAGCTTTTAAACAAGAAATGAATAGACATAGGGGCTCACCAAGGAACGCGTCGCACTCTCCTTTGATATGTTGCCAATCCTATGTTTTCTATACACCAACGCGATTCGGAGCAGTAACCCCCTAATTACCGACACTCAAGCTACACAATAACTGAAAAGGGCAACTACGAGTTTCCCCGATATTCACTCCCGAATATTAGCCTGATATGCAACGATACCCTCCTTTTAACCATATTCTACTATTCAGCATGAAGTAGTACGATTTAGTATGCTCTTCTCTAAGTAATTTTCGGCCAACCACATTTGTCAAGCTTTGCTTCACAACGTATGCAAAAACAGTACGTAAATCGCACTGAAATGTTAACTAACATTGATAATTAGATAATTAATAACCATAAGAATGGACTTGAACATTGATTATTAAGCAGTTCTTAAGCATAAAACCATAGAAGGCACTAAAACTTAAGTCGATATTTGCCAACTAACGCTAGTTTAACTTTGTGTCCATATCACACAAACTAATAACTGCCTTGCTCATTGCGTCATAGAGAGATGCCACAAAGGCCACAATTGAACTTTATGGGCGCTACTTTAATCCAACGCGTTCCGTCTCAGAAATTATTAGTTGCTATTTAAAACAATCTGTCATCTATCGGGGAATAATATAAAAGAAAAATTGGAACAATGTCCCAACTTCAAAGTAGCAATATTCTTATCTTCGTCGATAATTATTGCTTCGGATCTCTCTAAACATGCGACGTTCCATCTTGCAATACTGATGACTGCTGCTCATCATATTTTGCCGACACCTCTGGGATTCCGGGACAGGTCCCCTTGCTTTCCATTTATAAATATCGTGAAGGCCTGTTATTCCTGTTCAATACTATAACTTTACTATCAACATGGGCGAAAAACTCCGTCTCCAACGTCGCTGCTAACACGGGCGGAGGTGGGGGGGGGGGGGGGGAAGAACGATCTTTTTTTTTTCTTCCTCAGCGACGCTTGCCTGCAATGCGTCAACAACGATCGCTCTCTCTCTCTCAACAATCCTTCATTCCCTCCGGGTTTGTTGAGGCTCATATACTGAGAAAAGCTGCCCCAAAAATGTTTGTCTAAGATTTCACAAACAATTGCGGCAGCTTCCCTCAGATAACTTAAAAAAAACAATGCTACTCTGAATAATCAGAAAAATATAACGTACCACAAAAAAGGTAATTTCCAATACCACAAACTGACTTCTTTTTATTTAACAAAAAACAAAATTCCACACACTCGATCCATATTCGTACCCAAACATACCACAAAACACTCCCCCAAATACCACAAAACGATCGCTACAACACTCATTTATTCAAAAAAATACACTTAAAACACAGAAATTTGCATAAACGACACCAACCAACTATAAAATGAAAACAAAATACAAAACAAACTCAAAACACACACTGACACCAGTCACACTTTAATATATTCGCGCCTGGAAGTGTCCATTTTTATTGCTATAATTTATTGTCATCTTGTAAAATTTGTTCTGGACATTTTGTAAATGGTGAATTACAAGCCTACAGTTTTTTCTCCTATGTATAAAAAAACACCAATAACAAATAAATCTACTGAGAGGTTTCTAAGGCAATAAAAATAATTTCTTCCTTTTCTGATAATTTTTTTCTAAACAATCGTTCCCAGTCAACAATCGATTGAAAATTGCATGGCAATGTCATACTAATTTTCTTAAAGAAAGCAGGTGTTCTTTAAAATATCTAATGTTTACCAACTATGTAAGATTAATCTTACACCGTGTGTTTACCTAACGATGTTACTAATTTCAGACACCAGCTGGCGGTATTTCACAGCGATCGATGCGATCCTGGAGGGTTGCATCTTTCCTATAGGCACCTTGACAAGAGACTTTGAAAGCACTGTTGTTGATAATTTTTTTAAGTTCTTGTTTCGGTGGAGAAGAAGGCATGATAGCGTCGCGGCAGGAAGAATTTTTTTTTTCTGGGCTAGTAAATGGATGAAGAAGGAAAAGGCTCTTCAGTTCGCGTAAGGCTGGATGGTGAAATAAACCTGGCCTAAAGAAAACGAGCGATAATGGTTTAGTTAAGTTTGCAAAAACAACAATGTAAATAAGGAATCTAGAAGAGCTTTGAAATAAGCTTACAAGACATTCAGCAATATTACACGGAAACCGAATGAAGAAACAAAAGAATGGAATATCATACCTCAAGAAATACTTCTAATGTCGTGCTTGATGAACATGTTCGTAACTTTACGATCCGGTAAGGCGGTGAGGACATTTAGGCCATAATACTGAGATCGAATTAAAGCTACCGTACTTTTATTTTATTTTGAACAGGAATGAGGAAATCCGGTCCAGAACTACAGCACATGAAATTTGGAGGGCCAGGAATCCTAATGAATGACAAAATGGTTGCAGATGTGTTCCAGGTTCATCAGAAGATTCGATATGCGAGTTGGATTTTTCCCGACTAGGTAACCTTAGGTTTATGTTCGACGGCCCCGCCAGGACTAACATATTAACACAACTCTTTGAATACTTCAATTTCCCATTTCCTCCCTCTGCCTTACCTGTTTTCCCCCGTCGACATAATCAAATGCTCCTAAAAGTTTGATGCATGAGCACTTTACAATCTTCCAATCCAACTGCACGAAAAGAGAACCTGTAAACGTGCTAGCTAAGCAAGAAAAATAAATCAATTTGTTAAAAAACAAATACTGAGTTCGAATTCAAGAGACATTATAAGAAACTTATATACCAACATTCTTACCTGGCAAAGAAACGTAATTGTGAAGAGCATTATAAACATCGAAGTGAAATAATCCATAAAAATTGAGACTAGACTGGCAGATATAATTACATATAAAAAAAGAGAACTAAGCCATTAACTGTAATGTATTTTATTTCGGGAATAGTGCTCCGCTAGAACATGTTGATTGATGTCGACGTTATTTAATACACGTGTTATGATTTGAAATTATTTATGTTTTATGAAAATTCTAACTATTGCATTTTTTTTTATTTTCTGAAATGCTACGGCGAAAGGGTAGACAAAGACCCACTGAAGTAAAAAAGGCCATTCCAATTATCCTAAAGAACAGGTAGTATTTTGAACTTTGATCTATTAAGAACTTAAGAGGTGATAACCATTGGAAAGAAAGCAGAATTATTCAATAAAAATGAACGCTAAAGTATCAAGAAGTAACAGGCTTTGGACTTAGTAGAGAGAGAAATATGGTTAATTACGAATTTGTATGCACACTACTTGCTTTCTTGAATAATTAAAGCCCAGTATGTTTAATCAGAATGTTTGTAGTATTGTGGGTTTCTTTCTTTAGAGAAGTAATAACGAAGAGTTTAATTGTAGATTATACAAGCTAGTTATGGGTTAAGATTTTTGTGCGAGGTGAATAACCGTAGAGCAAAAACAGAACCATTTCCCCGTAACGTAAAATTGTCATCTTATCTTTAAGAGGTGTTGCCTGAGCGCGAAAACGTAATACATTACTACATCACCTACGACAGGGTATTGTTAATCATATTTCTACCAATAATAAGCCAGAAATTGTTCCTATCGTAGGTATGTAACAATGAATGATTTTCCCATGAGCAGGCCTTCTCTCTACGCGGTATTGGTTCAACTGGGGGTCTGTCATCTGAGCAAACGAAATTTTGTCAACGTGTTTGATCCTTTTGGTCCCAATCGGCAATTCGTTCACAAAATGTCTGTATATTTTCTAAAAGTTTGAGATGCGCTTTTTACGATATTAGAAGCGGGAACTTTTTATCTTATATGGGAGTGAAATGGTAGCCACTTTTCAAAACCCTTGAAATGCCTTTATTTTGGCTGTCGCGGCGAGAAACAATGCGTCTAGAACAAAGATAGCTGAAGAGAAAAATTAAAATATTTAGTTAAGGCATCGTTATCCAACGATATAAGGGTTTTAGTATCAAAATGTTACGAGCAGTAGCGGCTCGTGACTAAAAATATACAAAATTTCAGGTTCTTAGGCTTTTTCGTACAAAAATCATAGCTTGATTTGTATTTGGAGCCTCGCCGGCCCCTGCCGAGGCCTCAGATGACTATATCAATTTTTGTGTGTATTAGGGGAAAATATCTTCGCATTGAATGATGGGTACAGCTGCCATTTTTTGACGGAAAGAGGAAGGCAATCCTATACTGCTACTCATCGAAGTGCGCCGTTTTTGCCCGACTTATTATTGTATAACGATGGTAAAGAATTGTTACGTGTTTGGATGTATTATATAACAATGGGATAAGTTCAGAGCCATGGCAGCCATGGGTCTCGATGCCCTCAAAAGATGGCGGATATTCAATGTTTATGTTTTGATATTTCTCCCTACAGCTAAAATTTTAAGCAACACATTATAAATATTAAACATTTCAGATTTCTGGACTTCTGGTTTTAAATTTATAGCTTGATTTGAGATTGAGGCCGCATGGCCCCTGCCAAGAGACTTGTATACTTTTTAATATATATTAGCTAAATTTTGAAATACCATACTACGATTAAACAAAATTTCAGGTCCCTAGGCCTTTCCGTTCAAATTTTATAGCTTCAATTATATTTGAGGCCGCCTGGGGCCCCGAGGCCTATACCAGTCTCCTGGTATATTTTCTATAATTTTTAAGTAACGCACTGTAAAAATATAAAAGTTCAAGTTCTTAGGCCTTTTTATTATTCAAATGTTAGAGCTTATTTGTGATTTGGACTTCAGAGCCCCTGTCCAGACCTGAGAGCCTTACCTGAGTTTTTCGTGTATATTAGCTACATTTTTTAGTAAACTACTATAAGTATACAAATTTTCAGATTTCAAAGCCTTTACGTTCAAACATTATAGCCCCTGATAGGGGCCCTAAACGACTATATAAGTTTTAGTGTTTACGAGCTAAAATTTTAGGTAACACACTAGAAATATGCAAGAATTCAGGTTTCTGGACTTCCGGTTCAAAAGTTATAGCTTGATTTGTGACTGGGTGCTCAGGGCCCCTGTCGAGACCCAAGAGCCTTATACCAGTTTATTGTGTATATTAGCTAAATTTTTAAGAAATTTTCTATAAATAAGCAAAATTTCAGATTTCTAGACCTTTTCGTTTAAAAGTTGTAGCTTTGCTTGTGCTTGGGGCCTGTGGGGCTCTGCTGGGGCCTATATTACTTATTTGTATATTTTGCAATTTTTTTTTAGTAACACACTATGAATATACAAAATTTCAGGTTCCTAGGCCTTTCCATTCAAATGTTATAGCTTCAATTGTATTTGGTGCCTCGAGGCATCTGGCGGGGTTCTATATTTTTTGTACCAAACTATATATATACCAAATTTCAGGTGTCTGAACCTTTCCGTTCAAAAGTTATAACTTGATTTGTATTTGAAGCCTCCAGGTCTTCTAGCGGACCCCAGAGGCCTACATCCTATTTCTTGTATACTTGCTATATTTTTTTAGTACCACACTATAAATATACAAAATGTCAGGTTCCTAGGTAGTTCCGTTCAAATTGAAGAATTGTATTTGGGGCCTCGGTACATCTGGCAGGGCCCTAGAGGCTTATATCACTTTTCTTGTATACTGGATTTATTTTCTTAGAACCGCACTACACATTTACAAAATTTCCGGATTTTTGCCCTCTTTGTTCTAACGATAAAAAAGAACCAAGAAATTCATACACGTGGCCCCTGAGGGGCCCCGAGCCACTCTAGAGGATTCGCTGTTTTTCGTACCGTCCTCTGTATAGGGCCTACGTGTGTAGAAAATTTCAAGCCTCTAGATCAATCCTTTCGAAAGTTATAGCATCAAAATATTACGAACAGTAGGGGGAAGATTCGCTCTACTTCAAATAGAGTTCTTTATATTCTGACGCAAACAGTCAAACTCTGATGTCACAAATTGCTCAAACGCAATCAAATCTCCTAGACATGAAAGGAAGTCAGTTGGGGAAACACAAAAACACATGATTTGGATCCGATACAGATTTCTCACCGTCATCTGTATAGAGCCTACATGTGTAGAAAATTTCAAGCCTCTAGGTCAATCCTTTCAAAAGTTATGGCGTGCGACATACACATTACATACATACATACATACATCTGTACCGTCGTTAATAGGGTTTTAGATGATGCTAAAACCCTAAAAACAAGAATGATTTGATAAAGAGAGCACATTTTCGTGTTTTAGCATCATACATGGATATATAAAATTAACCTACATTTTAAAACACTTTAGAGAAAATTTATAAATATGAAAACTGAATTGTAAATTATCATTTAAGTAAACTAATGTAAAGAGAGAATTTAAACAAATAGACTTGAAGAACTGAATGCTGAAATGGACAGTGAAGTTATTCTTTATATATTAGAAATAATAAAAGTTCTTTAATTTGTAGGCATTCCCACATAATGTTAAAAGAAGTGCCCTTCAATTGGTGAAGCATTATGTGTAAGCATCTATTATTTTTTCATATTCAATTACTAAAGTGTTTCTACGTTATCATCTATTATTCAACTATTGTCAAACTAATGTCAAAAACCCTTGTTAGCTATTTAAAAAATTCAAAGAATTTCAGTTAATACAAAACTACTGAAGATGTCCGAAAGGAAGAAATTTAACTACAGACAATATAAATAATTTACTTATAAATGGACGTTTCTCTAATAACTTGTTTTATTTAATACATGACATCTTTTAGGATTGAAAGTTACAACAGTACAATATGGTACTATTAGGACACGTGCTGCAAAAAAATTTCCACTGTCATTATTTACTCATTGTATTCACTTATGAAACGTTGTTGCGAGTTTTTTAATATATTACATGCCATATCTTAGCATTCAAATTTACAACAGTACCATGTTGTACTATATGTACTATATATTTAGAGCACGTGCTACTAAACCAATGCCCACTATCATTATTTACTCGTTATATTCAATCATGACACGTAAGGATTTGTTTGATATATTACATGCCATATCTTAGCATTGAAAGTTACAAAGGTACCATATGGCACCATATGATTCCATTAAGACACATGCTACTAAACAGGTTCCCCACTATCATTATTTATTCGTTATATTCACTCATGACACGTTGTTACAAGGTGTTTGATATATCACATGCCATATCACATGTACTACTCAGGTTATCTCACGTTCGAACTTGTTCGTGCTCTGTCCCATATTAATGGATTGGTGAAAACAGAATGTAAAAAATCTTTTTCGTTTTCTAGTTATCGTAATAAATGATAAACTCCCTGCAAATAAAATAATTCTTTTGATTTAGAGACCGATATCCCCTTTAATTAATCGTCAATCACGTGGGTCTTGCAACCACACCATCTCATTAACGTTTAGAGCACGCGCAGAGCCGAACCGAAGTACTCAGCACGTGTTTTCCTCAAAGCAAGGATAATTCGTCTCTTTCAGCAATTCACTGTACGCACTGTTATTGCAATTCAATGCATTGTTGGAATTGCGTCTACAGACGGACGGATGGACGGACAGCAAGACAAACCAATCAAATAAGCACATTTCTAAGAAAATGTGCTAAAAATTTTTTGTACCTTTCAGTGTCAGGGTTAACGATGGTGTAAAAATTAAAAAAATCTAAAATGGTCGAGCAACTTCACCTGGACATTCTCTCATGGAATATCCCAATCACGAGATTCAGGATTTCGCGCTTCCCTTGTGGCTCTCAGAAGTAACTAATTGGTGGCAGGGCATACTATTTTCGCTCACCTGTGATGCCTTTAGCCAGGAACAAAAACTCTATCCCTATCACACTCTGTTACGTTAGAGGCTTAATTGAATTTTTTGAATTGAATTGAATTTATTTACTAGAAAAATACAATATCAAGATACAACTTATAGATTATAAATTATAAATTGTAAATTAAAATAAATTATAAATTTCAAATTACAAATTTCAAATTACAATTTTCAAATTACAACTTACCAAATAGACAGAAATCTGTCCAAAACTATACAACAGATTGAAATTTTATAAAATCAAAATTTAAAGTCCATCAGAATTAAGGCAAAATTTGATATTGATAAAAATAAGAAACTAATAATTGCTGCAAAAGAGTAAGTGACTCGCATCAGCAACAAATGATAAAGCAAAACATCAAAAAATAAAAATTTAAAAATAAAAATTTAAAAATTTTAGAATAAGAGGTTTTCTAGGTTATCTGTATCATTAATCCATTGTTTTAACATCTTTTTCTGTATATTTTTATTTGAAGACTGCCTTATAATAAGAGGAATTTGATTATATAATTTCGGAGCTGTAACATAAAGTTGACGGACTATAGATGTTCTAGAAACAAGTGGAATTAACATAGGATATGTTTTTAAAAATCTAGTATTATAACTATGTAAAAAAGGCTTCATCTGCTCAGACTGCTTTAGTGTATATAAACCAAAAAAATAAAAATATAATTTCAAAAAAGGAAGAATATAATTTTTTGCAAATATAATTTTAGATGAAAGAAATCTAATTTTCTTGTCAATAATTCTAATTAGATTAGTAAAATGACTTTTAAAAGTTCCACCCCAAATAGAAACACAGTATTGAAAATTTGATTGAAATAAAGTAAAATAAATAGTTAATAAAAAAGTTGATGGAACAAAGTGTCCAACTTCATACAAAATATAAGAAGCATATTTCAATTTTAGAGTTAGGGCCTGTATATGTTCTTTCCAGCAAATCTTGGTGTCAAACATTACACCAAGGTAACGAAACCGAAGTACTTTGTTCAATAATGGACAGGAACATTTTATCATATCACAGACATGTTGATGAATTTTAAAAGTATTTAAAGTAGAAGAAAAAAGGGTACAGATGAAACTGCATAAAAACAGATTTGTCTGCGTTTATAGTCAAAGCATTTAAAGATAACCAACGATTTATCATACGTAAATCATTTTCTATGAGATTGATATTCAAAAACTCATTTTTATCATAAATAAGAGCTATATCATCAGCATATGCCTGAATTATACCTTGAATAGGTAGAGAAAGTAAGTCATTAATGTAAATTAAAAAATAATAAAGGTCCTAAAATTGAACCCTGTGGAACACCTGTTGATACAGTCCTCCAAGAACTGTATTTTTTATGCAATCGGACAGCTTATTATCGATTTTCTAAATAAGAAGCAAACCAACCATAAGCCGTACCACGAATTCCATATTATAATAATTTAGAAAGTAAAATGATTTACAAAATCAAAAGCTTTTCGCAAATCCAGAAATAATACAATGGACTTACAATTTTCTTCAATGGCAGATGAGATCTTTTCTTCTACCAAAACCTCTTTATGCCACGCAAGTGATGTTGCTGTCATCGATATAGCTTCAAGACACTAAGCTACATAACAGGCTACCTAAAAGAAGACAACAGATTGCGCACCATCTGCTCTCTTACCCCCTCGTACATTGTCATTGGAGACTTAAATGCCAATAGCCCTGCTTCGGGCTGTATTAGCTATAACCTCAATGGCCTTTACTTAGACAAACTTCAGTGCCCGTCAACTTCTCGATTCAACATTTCTGAACACACGTACATACCGTCCAGGCCAGAATGGCTGCCAGCAAATTTAGATCTGGCTCTCATCTCTTGGAATTGCCCTTTTTATACTCATATGATGTCAGCGCCAGGAGCCTATGTGAGCGACCATCAACCCATCCGTCTATACGTCTCATCAAATAGTAAAGCTCCTTGCAACCCACCAATTACGTCTCAATCCAGCTCCTGCTCCTCCTCTCCTACCATTAGGCTTAGAAACGCCAGAACTCGACTTCATCGTACCCTAGACATAGTTGAACTCCTAAACATTTATCAGACAAGAACTCTGAAAAGCATCGTCTTTGTGGAAAAATTAGATCATGCACTTCATTTTAAAACCTAACAAGCACCCTGAAGTTCCTATAAGTTATAGGCCTATAGCCCTAACCTCATGCCTTATTAAGATTGCTGAAAGTCTCATAAATAGTAGACTTCAACACTACCTCCAGTCTAATAACCTATTGCTTGAGTATTGTTCCGGCTTCGAAAAAGGCTACAGTCATACATTCCAAGTCATCAGCCTAGCTGACAACATCCTAGCATCTAAGGAAAGTGGCGAAAGTGTCGGCGTTATCTTTCTGGACATCAAGAAAGCATTTGATTGGTTTGTCACACGCTCTTGGCTAATAAATTAATTGCCATTAATGTCCCTAACAGACTGTTCATTTGGACATCGTCCTTTCTAAACATGAGGAAAATGGGATAAAATTCCCCAGAGGTATCACATGGGCAGAAACACAACAATGTCTTCCGCAGAGCTCAGTTATAAGTCAACTCTCTTCAACGTTTTCGTTAGGGACATATTTCATAACACTTCTCCAGCATTAATAAAAATTATATTCGCTGACGACATAGCGTTCTTATATAGCATAAGTCCGATCCGAACGTTAGAACAACGCTTCAAAAGACCTGCGACAGATTACCAAATTTGGGGTCGGACAACCTTATCAGCTTCTCCCAGGAAAAAATGGTAGTCATATGCTTCACAAGGACAGAACCTCCCCTCCTGACACTCTTCCTACAAGGTAGCCATTTCCCTTGCAGGCAGTACCACAAATTCCTGGGTTTTTCTATTGACGACAATCTCAATTGACGTATCCATGTTTCGCACCTGAAAAACAAACTAGCGAGGAACTTAGACAGAACAAAGCTCATGGTGAAATCGAAATGGAGCGAGACATCTTCTTTAATTAGTATGCGTATATAGATTCCAGACACCTAGGCAATCTTCCTCCTTCTCACGACAAATGGTGCAAATTGACCCATAAAGTAAAAGAGAAAAGGGAAATCATCAGATGCATTCTGCACCCCGTTCTTTCTTCCCCGTGCTGGACCCTCTTATATACTGGCCAACATTCCCCTTCCCCGCCTTCTCCGGTGGCAAGCAAAGGCGTTCAGCCTTCCTTTTTCATAATGCCAAATTTCTAGTAGTCATTCATAAGAATTGTGACTAAAATCAATTTATGGCCTAGTGCTCAAATCTTATAGATTGAAGATATTTTTCTATCGGATTCTTCAAGATTTCAGTGCGAACAAATAAAACTTTGTGAACATACGATCCTTAATCAAATTTGAGAGCGAGTAGTGAGTGTGTCAACCGAACAAACGAAGACTGTTAGACTACACTAAGTGAAGAATAACCAAGTTTTGCTTAAAGACATCGACAGCAGATTGCAATTGCAAAATCAAATTACCAAGTAGTAAATAACACCGCGATTGCAGAGCAGAGACACAAACGATCATGTACATCCACTGCCACCCAAGAAGAGAGTTGTTTCGTCGAAGCTATTGTTCCCATATATTTCTACATCACCACTGAGGAATTATTGTTGCCGTAGAAACCGATATAGTGATGATGCAACAATATTTTCAAAATGAAGCAGTGATAGAATTTTCTGTGGCCTCGGCAATAGAATTTAGAATTATTAAAACTAGCAGAGATACTCGGCTTTTCCCGGGTTAATTATACTTGTAGGTAAACAGAACAATCTCAAAAAATTAAATTATAACTCCAAATTGGTTAAATAATAACTCAAGCAATACAACACAAAGCAAAGGGACTATCCATTCTAAGAAAAATACGAAAAACAGGAATTCTTGGTAATATACCGGGATTTTATCTAAACTCTTCTTGATTTGCCTCACCAATGCGGAGCATCACCAGATAATTTAGACTCAAGTTTTTCTTGCCTTGATGTAGAAGATCTTATTTCCTCTTGCTCTATTCGAAACTCCAGTTGTTCAGATGTTTCAAATGCCCGTATAGTATTTTCTGTTTTAGTTGCAGAGTTTCTCTGACCAATACTCGTTCTTTCTCTTTCCTTTCCAGATAAATAAACTTCTGCCAGTCGTCTGGACGTTTGATAGGGAGCTCAAGCGATACCACCTAGACAGAAGGCCTGCCCACAGAAACTGTATACATTGTTACATCATCATCAAACGGCCAAATTTAGGGTTTATTATTGGTAGAAATACGATTAACAATAGCCACTTTCGTGTGATTTAACAATGTATGTTGTTTTTGTGCGCAGGCCTTCTCTCTAGGTGGTGTTGGCTCAAGGCAGACACGCGTGACTCCTTTGCCTCATCAATAGACGCTGCCTTATTAATGTTCTGTCACTGCATCATAATTTTATGCTCATTATTAATAATTCTTGGAAACGAACCTTCAATCACCGCATTATCAGCATCTCAGTTTCCAAAATATACACATTCCCACAGAATGTAGTCAAATGCATTTTTATGAAATGTTTGGATCTCATGTGCTACCAAAGAAGCTACGTGATAATCCTTGCATGGCATAGACTTTTGTTTTTTATTTTGGATTAAATTTTGCAATATCCTAAAAATAAACACATGAAAACGCTTAGAATTAATACAGTAAAAATTTTTTATGTGAACCTTAAAACTAAAAAACTCTTTCACCACAACAAAAAACAAATTGAAATAATACAATCTGATAATCCTGTAAAAATTCTTAATGAAAATTTAAGAAAAAAATTTTTAAAGGCTCACAATAGATGGACCTCCGCAAGGATGCCACTGCTAGTCTAAATAATTTCTTATACACGTAATCTTACTTTAGATGTACACTTGATGTTGTTGCAAATCCCAGTCTTCTCTCGATGTCTTGAAGCAAAACTTGGCCATACATCACTTTGTGTAGTCTAACGGTTGCCTATTCTTCTATTAACTTGCTTACCATTTCCTCAATATAGCACAGAGCTAAAAGAGTGCAACCTCTGTCGTCTTTTCACTCTTTCTCAGTAGTCTGCTACCACTCCATTATCTCCAGTTACTGATCATTCTTAAAGTTTTTCAAGAAATTGCTAAGCAATAAGAACTCTCAATTCTAAGTAAAGCCTGAATAACAGTAATTTTATGCATTGTTACAAATTGAATGTTATCTATATTCTTTGCCTTGCATTGTTGATCATGAGATATATATTGTTGGTCAGTGCAGAGTGTTTGTGAATTGCGTGTTGATACCATTGTTGATAAGTATTGTTGCACAAACTCTGCCTCGCATTGTTGGTCATGAGATATTTCTCATTAATATGTTTTGACATAACAATGAACATTGATTTTTTTCAAAAATTATTATTTTTTCGAATCCTGAGGTAGACAGTGACCTTCCTCATGCTTTGAAGGTCAAGTATGCAAAATTTCATCAAGATGAAGAGACGTGTATCTTCTTGTTCAGACGTGTGTGACGAAATGTTTAGACGATTTGAATGTTTGGAACCCTTGAATAGTGGAGAAACATTCATACTCGACGGCAGCTTCCCCTTCCTCTTCCAGTTGGTTGGGTATATAAGGACGCCAGTCGGTCTTTGCGACAGTTTTACGATATAACCGATAAAAAAGCATACATCAACTCGACTCTTCAAATCAATTAATAAATGACAAGACATCGAGAGCAGAGCGGGAATTGCAACAACAGATTACCAAGTAATGAATAAGCCTAATCAGAATGTTGGTATTGCAGAACACCAGACTTAAACAATCATGTACATGCACTGCCACCCAAGAAGAGATTTCAATCCTCGAAATGTCATCTAAAGTAAGATTACGTGATCAAGGAATTATTTAGGCTAACTGTGCCATACTTGGAGAGGTTCAGGTCAATCCATTGGGAGAATTAATTTTTTTTTTTTCGAATTGTAATTATTAATTTTTACTGTATTAATTCTAAGCGTTTTTTGTGTTATTTTTACTGTATATTCACATTCAGATATTGCAAAATTTAATCAAAAAAGAGTTCGAGCAAAGCCAGGGATATCACTAGCTTATTTGATAGCACAGCGGATCTAAACATTTCCTGAAATATACCCGATAGGGGAAAGTTGCCTATATTGAACCCTGTAAGTGTTTTTCTGCTGTAAAGTCTTAAATATAAACTACAAGGAAAAAATAAATATTGCGAATGATACCCAAGTTAGTTGAGTTTATTTTTAAAAAATCAAGTTTCAGAGAATATATGAATAAAATAAAAAATATATAAACCCATCACCCTCCTTATGGTAATATTTAGGCATGCGGTTGCCTAATATTTACTGCCAGGGTTCAAAATTGTACCAATAGATAAAATGACCATAGTTAGCAAAAAAAAAATTTAATGATACATAAAAAGGCTCAACACCTGCACATATTTCACACACTGGATCATGTCTTCCTTTACATTCTTATCGCAAATTAACCAATACCAATTATACCAATTATAACCAAACATGGCTACTGTTTCGAACATTCTTTATCTTTGGTGAGGGTCAGTTTGATTTGACTGGTTTTGTTGCGTAACTCTGAAATTTCTTTCTTTTAGCCACGAATCTTTTTTGTACGGTGAAGATGTGATCAAAGCTGCTTTTTGTGCAGGTCGACGGGCTCGTGTTCTTGTTGAAATTTGTATTGAATTTCCAGCTGATTGTTTCAATAGGCACTGCTAGTTGTTTGTTGCTTAAGGATGCTCTGGTCGGTCCTGCAGAAAAAATATCGGACAATGCTGGGTCTGTCTATGCGTCAGGTTGATAGAAGTTCGGGCAGTCTGGGTGACAGGAACTTCATTCATCAGTGCTTCTGCGGGTGCGAAATCGGCGTCCGTGAAAACGTTTTGGTCCACAGACCAATACCCACCTCCTCTAAATCCATTTTCTGCATGACAAATAGTCGCTGCTCGACCATAGGCTTTGGAAAATAGTTGACACCACACTTGATTTTGTGTAATGACAGAGCCTATTTTTGCCCTCAACCATGCTTCCCATTCTTAAATGGATTTGTGATAGAGGTTTGAAGAATACTAAAACCAATGGTTGAAGGTGATGTGTTGTGTGTCCCGGAACTTGCAGCAGAATGACACTGGCAGGTACGATTTAGGCTTCCCAATTTGGTCCGACTTGGGCAATCATGCCAGTTTTACATCACCATGTCACGTGTAAGTCTCGTGGCGTCATGTTTTTTCATGATGGCAACGACAGCGGAAGAAATGGGAGACGTCACGAGAGATGTCATGAGGTACGTCACAAGTCCGACGTGAATCGGAGTCGATCACGTGAGCGAGAGAAAACGAAGCAGAGAGAGGCAACAAGCGACGGAGGAGAAAGTAGAAAGGAACTAAGAAAGCGAGGAGAAATGGCGAGCGTCAAGCTGCATCCTGAGAATTTCGTCGCTTACGAAGAGAAGAGAAGCACAAGCCACCTATCATGGGGCTCTTCGAACAAGCGACGCCAAACGTGGTGATGTTCTCCTCACCGAGAAGATAGGTCAAAGCCAGACTTCTCCATACACGCCAACGCTATCGCAAAGTCAAATCATGGTCAGCTGCATTTCCTGAACGAAAACGACGTTAGCGAGAAGAATCGCTGTGAGATGTTTTCAACGGAGCCTCGCCACAGCAAAGCTAATGAGCATGGCCCTGCGATAGCAGCCACGTCGAGGGAAAGGAATTCTCAAGCACGACCGCGTGGAATGTTTTTGTGTCAGGAGATAATTTTCCGTCAGATACGTTTGGACACTTTTCATAACGTCACATTATTGCACTGTGTAGTCAAAGCCAGCGTACAATTATTATTATCAGACCTTTTCCCGGACGCGTATTTCACAATGGTACATGAAAACTACAACCGCTCTTGTTTTATCCAATCAAGAACAAAGAGATGGAGAAGCTTATAAAACACTAAGATGTGAATTACATTTTATCATTCCCAAAAAAAAAATATTCAAAGAATGCATAAAATATGTCTTATATTTTTTAATAATGTATTTTTTTAAATTTTTAAGATGTGAATTATTTTTTTTATCTTTACAATTGAGTCAGATCAGGTAATGAAATACCTCTGTTTTTAAATACCGGTACACTATTTTATATATACACTAAATAAAATATCTGAATACTAAAACTCCTGCGTGTATTTATTTATTTATCTGTAATTCTATCTCCTCCTAGAGGGTTTGAGCTACCGTCTTGAAATTTTCAGGGCTGGCTTATAAATAAAGGACCTGCTCTATCGCCAAAAATCAGCCCCCTACGACCCCCCTTCCCCACTTTCTGGGGTTTTTATTTAAAATTATCTGCTTTTGCTTTGTAATTCCCCTCAACAGATGGCACGGGCGGGCGAAGCCACGGATAACAACTAGTTTTTTAATTATGCTTTTATTTAAAAAATTTATGATTGGGTAAAACAACAACAGTTGCAGTCCATTATGAAGTACGCTTCCCGGACTTCCATTTGGAAGGAGGCGCCGGTGGAATTATTCCTCAGCCTGCTACGCTGAAAGCGTTTTATTAAAAAGACATTGGCATCTCCGTCTGTCTATCCTCAACGATATTTTCTCAGTCTGATGGTCAGCTTTCCTTCTCAGCTGTGGGACTGGCGATTTTTGTCTAAGTATTCGCCTGATAATTTAGTGTTCCCTTGTGCTTATCAGCGTACTAATTCGCCGCCTTGATCTATCTTCAACCTGAGACAAGTGCGTCAGTTCTTCATAGTATCCGTCATCGCACAGTTCTCTTCAAGGCTGTCACGTTTATTGTACATCTAATTTTGCATCTTTATTCAACGTGCTGTGAAAGTGTGTTCTAGTGTTTTGAGTATCTAAGTGTACTTTCCCAAAGTCTGCATTTTATGCAAGTGTTGTTGTGAGTGTTAATCGTTATACGACGTAATCCTCGAGAAGGGAATTGTGATAAAAATAGTGTTGTGATTTTTTTTGCCAAGGTGCTTCTATTATAATTATAAGTGTTTATAGTGTACTTTGTTTATACCTATTCTTCGTTTTGCTTGTGTGAGTCAAGCCTTGAAAATAAGGCTTTTCTTCCCGCCATTGCAAAGTGTCATTTTCTGTTTTCGTCAAGTGAAGTGATTTACAAGTTTCTTTTGAGTTACGACAAGCAAGTTCGCCTGTCGTCCAAGTTGGGCAGTGAAAAGAATGTATTTGTCACATGTATTTTGGCTAAAATTAGGAGTAGCGCAGTGGAAATAAAATAACATGCAACAGCGCACTAAATAGTGTAAATAAATGATAAAGTTTATTGTAAATAAAAGTAAAAGTAGAAAAAGATAACGAGGAATCAAGTGGGTTCCTCTTTGCAAAAGTAATGAACACTAATCACAAAAATGCAAATAAATAACAGTCAAAGATATGCATGGATAGGTTAATTTTACCTGCACCTCAGTGCGAGATAATCCCATCTAAAGAATTAATCTTAAAATAAGCCAAACCTTCAAGGCACACTTGGCCTAGCAGTAAATTACATCAGAGGCTTAAACGTAAGCCCTTACATTTTAATTTAGCTAAATAACCAAACAAAGCTTATAAGCTAAACAAAAGCACACAATACTTAATGCATAAATGACCTAAAACTGCAATTACTACAATCACAAAAGATAAGCAGTTTAAGCTGCCAAAGCACTGGAACAATAGCCTGCTAGCTAAATAATTAAACCGCTTAATACTAGACATCTGATATAGGACAAAATAGAAATAGCAAATTAGCTGGGTCGGTCTCTAAAAACACTTAAAAAAGAGCCAACCTCCAAGTCAAACGTTTTAAGCAAATAGTAAACAAAAAGTCATACAAAGGCTTAAACAAGATATGACTAATGGAATTCACTTGAACGGTTACAAAAATTTACAGTAAACATTCACATAAATTTTCGCAGTAATCACAAGAGCATACGAAATCACAAAACGGCGCACTCGCGAACTAAAATGTTCCAATTGCGAGGACAAGAATTAGTTAATTAAATTTTATCACAAAGTCACTATCGGTAAAAGTTCTATAGTCCGGGGGAGTCCTTTAAGATTAGAATTACAATCAGTACGGACACAAAAATATACACAATTTGTAGAATTCTTTTTTTTTCAGTTCGGAGACTCAAAGTCACAAGAGACCTGTGATAAAGGATACAGACATTAAATGACAAAACAAATTGTGTTGAAATGATAACATTAAAGCACAAGATAGGAATAACGGGCTATGGCGTGACTTGACACAAAGATAAAATTTCTACGTGAGGTAGAAGGCACTTTACTTGAACTTAATAATGACGAAGCCAAAATGGTTCGTAAAATAGGCTCGCATACCGCTGGGCCAAAGGCCACACACTTGAGTGCACCTATATATGTCACGGCGACTTAGCTCCAGGAAGGTTTTCTTAACCAATATGGCCGCACAGCCTACAGTGAAAAACACACTCACCAAGACGAATCCCTGGTCGGCGACTGAAACACTCGGCGCACGGGGAAGCAAGCCGAACACCGGCGTCAGGCACTTTTCACATTGCGGAGTCTCGCATTTTGCGTCGGAAGAAATCTCCGCCAATTGAGCTTCTCCGCATGGCAGGGTATTGCACAATGAGGCACTCGCCGCCTCCGTAGGCGTCTCCGTTGCAGCGACTTGAGGACGAGCCTTCTCCTTCGGCGTAACGATGACTAAGCAGTCCCGATGCCCTCCATCGTTCGTTGCCAGGAGCTTCTTTTTCCTAGATCGTTCGTCGGTCGTCGCCAATTTCCTTCTAACTCTCACACTCTGATCTCGCTTCGAGTCCGCAGTCGAGAACCTCGCTCCTCCCTCATTGGTTGCTGCGTCGTGATGCTGTAGATGACGCTGTCGACGTCGATTCCGTTTTCGCTCCGAATTGTAAAATATTCTGGAGCGAGAACGATCGACTATGTCATCGGAATCATTAAAATTCCGTGACAGTATTATTCCTAAACGAGGTTTGGGCCTAACTTTTGCATTCAAGATCATCTTATTTTATTTTATTCTATTATCTTCCTCTGTGCAACTTCTAGTTAATAAAATCATATTATTTTCCACCTTAATCATTTGTTCCGTCCCTAGCCATTTACCACGTGACAAGCAGGTTGTTATATAGTAGACATGAGACTTATTGAAATAAACCCAGGCTAGTTTTGAAGCTAATAAGATGGTCGGTTGGTTTGTTTTATTTGGTATTAACGTCCTTTTCAACTACTATGGTCGTTTCAGGGCGGCTTTATAGGGGCCGCAAATTTTGCCTCGCAAGGGTTCTTTAAGGTGCAGCCGGCAAACTACTACACGGAACCAACGGCTTTTACTTCCCTTCAGAAGGAACTGAGTGATCTCCGGATTTTCCCCCTTAAAAAATCATCATCGTTCTCGGCCGGGATCGATTACGCAACCACTGAGCCACCGAGGCCGATCTAATAAGATGGTAAAAAGTAAGGTCCTAAAGGTAGATATTCTGATATTTCAGAACAGAATATTTTCTTAACAATGCCCCACAATTTTTCACATGCGAAGCAGCAACGATTTTTACGTGGCTCTCACGCCATTGTTTCTCTGCGCGTGCGTAATTTATCTACGACCGACGAAGTTACAAACAATGACGTATATTAAAGATGGACTCCGAAGCAATGGGGAACTTGCATGGAATTTTTTTACAAATTAAAGCAGTGTTTCATACAGATTGTGTTATGCTGAATACAAAATCGTTGTTAAATTTATTAGAATTATTAAAGAAACCTTTTAAAATTAGTGCTAAAAACGTGAAACCACGCCTCCCAACGAAAACGATATCTGACGTCACTTTCCACAAAACGCATTGATTTTATGTGCATGTGAAACTCGATCTGATGATTAAGCATTGTTGGGTGTAAGCTTTAACCATTGTTGGCGATAATTGTGAGCAGGCGAGGCCAACGAGATAACAAGGCCTGGAAGCAAAAAAGTCACCTGACCAAATGGGAAAAACACTGATTGTTAACATCCAAGATGGAGACAATGAAGGTTGGATTGTTATTAGCACCCAGTTGGTCAGGTGACTTTTTCGCGTCCAGGCCTTGTTATCTCGTTGGTCTCGATGAGCAGGCAAGTGACATCCTAATAATCACAGCCATAGCCAACAACAAAGACAGGCCCCAGCGTGGAAAAGTCACCTCATCATAGTAGTCCGGCCAACAATCCAACCTTCATTGTTTCCAACAAAGGAAAAAATATTGATTGTCAAATTCAACATAGAAACAATGAAGATTACATTGTTACTCGGACTAGTATGGTCAGGTGACTTTTCTGCGCCGGGGCCTATCTTTCTTGTTGGCTAAGACACGTAGCATAGCCTACGAAAAAGACAGGCCCAGGAGCAGAAAAGTCACCTGACCATGGTAGGCTGACCAACAATCCAACCTGCATTGTTTTCATCAAACGAAAAAACATGAATGTCTTTTTCGTCAGCTACGACTCATAGCGAGGCCTATGAGAGACAGGCCAGGGCACTCAAAAGTCACCTGACCATCGGGGTCGGAGCGACAATCCATCCTCCATTGTTTCCAACAAACGAAAATACGCTGATTGTTATAACCCAAGATGGAGGCAATCAAAGATGGATTGTTGCTCGGACCCCGATGATCATGTGATTTATGAGTACCCTGGCCTGTCTCTCATTGGCCTTGACCAACACCTCCTAGAAAAAAAGCCTGTGCACTGAAAAATCATACATTGTTACATCATCATAAAAAGGCATTGCTAATCGTATTTCTACCAATAATAATTTCTAAATTATGACTTCTTATGATCATATAACAACGTTTGAATTTTCAGTGCATAGGCTTTCCTTTAAGAAGTGTTGCCTCGACCAACCCCACCTAAAGAGAAAGCCTGAGTGCGGAAACGTCATACATCATGATACGAAGTCATAATTAGAGCTTATTATTGGTAGAAATGCGATTAAAGAAGACTTTTTATGATGATGTAGCAATGTATGAAATTTTCGCGCTCAGGCTTTGAGTAGAGGTGGTGTTGCCTCGACTGACATGCTATGACGTACCATTTTCTTGTGGTGCCAACTTTAATATTTAAAAAAAAAAAAACTATGAATATTTTTCACAAAAGAATTACTAGTCCTTGATATTTATAAAGAATACTAAAGAAAACGATAATTTAAAATTATCATGCAACTTCCCCATTGTCTTTACTTTAAGCAAATTGGGAAGCTCCATGCCCAGAACTGTTATGGCCGAAAGTGAGTGAAGATGATGCAAAACACACGGCTAAACATGAGAGTAGCTGGTTAATAATTCTTTCACACGCCGATCACAGAGAGGTGTGTTTATCTTTTCGTTTACTTTGTATTTGATGTATTTTATTATAGTTTATAAACATTTTTTCGATTATGGTTTCAATTTCAATTTCGTTTCGATCGTCTTTCAGTTTCGTATTTTCATTTAAGTTACGTATTTTTGATTTATGCTTGTGGAAAATGATTCCTGCTCCTTTTCCGTCTCTGCTTGTACAGTTGTACGCAGAACAAGTCTGAGGAATGGTTTTGAATTAATTATTCCTCGGCACCAAAATCTTCAAAAGCAAATCAGTCAGACAGCACCACGGCTCATTCCTGCCCAGAGCTGTCATGGCTCAATCAACACCTCCTACAGATAAGGCCTGAGCCAACACCTCCTAAAGAGAAAGCCTCTGCACGGAAACGTCATACATTGTTACATTGTAACGGGCAAAATTAGGCTGTAGCTGAACTGGTGGGCTCACGAGGCACTTCCCGTACAAAGATCTTCTGGAGAGAGGTAAACTATAAATGAGAAAGCAAAATTATCATCAGCAAAGATGCATTTCAGATGTGATAATAACCTTAATTAATATCCAAAAGTTATGCGGGACTTACCTTCAATTGGCTTCAGTGGGTGGAGGAGAATCCTCTCGTCGTCGCCTTCAAGAAAAAAAAAAAAGAAAATTGAATTTACGCAGACAACCTTGCGTCTGACGCAAAAATAACCGTGGCTTTATTAACGGAATTCATTCCTTTTTAAGACTACACAATGAGTGTGAAGATAAGACACATATGAGCTGCACGAAAATCCTTTCACGACGATGCAATTTTCGAAAGTTTCCTTTTCCTCGAAATCTTAATGTCTCCTGGTTAATCCACTAAGGTAGATCTATGCATTACCCCTTTCCACAGGTTAAATATCTGAGGTCTTTCAAACTTCCAATTACTTTCCTTTTAGTTACCGGATGGCTCACCCTGGTTAAGTGCATCATCAAAATAAGACTTTCCTAGCGTAAACTGGGCGGAGAGGTTTCGTCGAAAGAACACGTCGTGATTACTTCTGTGTGCTCAAAAACTATATATCATTTACAAAAATAACAATCGCTTTAAGGTTGTTACCGCCACCGGACGTTCAAAAATGAAAAAAAATTTACATATGGTTTAAAATTCCTTCAACAACAATGATTTAAAAAAAAATCAAAATCAAATGATGTGTGAGATCGTATTCGTTAAGATTTAACTAAAACAGGTAAAAGTCTCTCTTTAGGTTTTATTCTTTGTATATAATTCCACCATGCATTACAGCCTTCTTTTACTTTCAGATCCGCCTAGGACGTACACTGGAATTCCAGGTAAGTTTCAAGAACGTGTCTATTCAACTCTTTACTCTTGTCACAATACCATTCATTTATGTCCATTACTCTTATCATTAAATTGTTAGCGTTTACTCTATTTTCTTTTTCTTCTAGCCAACGTTAGGATCCAGGTAAGTGTTCGATTAGTAGTTCAAATCGCGTTAATCATTATTCCAACATTCTCATTAGTAATATTTTTTCTGTTCTTTTTCACATTTATTAACTGTTAAGGAGTCATAGGGCTAAAGCAATTGGCGTTAATTCGTTTTGCTCTCTTTGCAGGTTTTCCAATCGTTCCGGAGAGGAAAGAAACGGAACAACAGCAAGGGGGGAATGGGAGTACCAAAGACTAGCCTAAGAATAACAGGGTGGGGAAGAAAAAACTCAAATCCGACATGGGGATCAGAATTTGAGTTGGTTAGTGGGGAGCTTACTGTGCTAAACCAAACCATATCTTACGATAACATGTTGCAGTTTTCATCATCGCAGCTTTCTTTTGGGCGCATATTTTTCTAGCAAACCAGAACAAACCATACAGGTTTAAAGTCAAAGGCCCACATACAGCGTTTAGTAGCAGCAATCCTAGAGCCCAACGCTGTCCCGGTATCAGAACGATTATATCGGTCATCATCATTGGTGTGGCATCTCAGTTTTTCTGAACGTCGGCACCGCCCTTCGATACTCTTGTAAAAAAAACTATGGCTACCGCCTCTTCTTAACGAAACAAACTTGAAATGAAAGCCAGAATACAATTATTGTTCTCATCCTTGGAGCCTTTCGTAACGTCGTCGAGCAAGAGGCGGATTAAATAGAAAACAAGCCTTCCTTTTCCACTTATTTCATTGCAGCTGTTTTCCATCGCTGTCCGACTTGCTTGATGGCTGCCGTCGTTCTATCTTTTCTGTTTATATCTTTTTCTATATCTCATTCACCGTAACGACGGGAAACTCGTATATTAAAATCTTTTGTTGAGTTCATTGCTGAGCTCGCTCATTGTTTTCTCTTCTCAGCTAATTGAGGACCATCTATCATTGATGTCATCTTAGACAATCTCGGTTGAGATAATAGAGCGAGGAGGTGGTGGGGGAACGCGGTGCAAGACTGGTAACGCCAAACGGTGCGTTACAACATTACTGGTAACGCCAAACGGTGCGTTACAACATCACCATGCGAAGACCGTAGTCCAACTGAAGACAGGCCCTGGCGCGGAAAAGTCACCTGACCATCTTAGTCCGAGTAACAATGTAACCTTCATTATTTCCAGCTAACGAAAAATTACTGATTATTGAAATCCAAAATGGTTTCCAAAATATTCACATTCACACAGAATATAGTCAAACTGTAGGGGAAGGTTGCCTATATTGTACCACTTCCTAAATTGTAAAATGAACGGATATATATTAAGAGAAGGACGAGACACAAGAACCCTGGAATACAATAAATAATAATTATTAATTAAAAATACAAATTAAATAAAAAATAAGGTATAATAAACAAAAATTTTTATTTATTGAAACAAAAATACTGATTGTAAAAATCCAACAAACGAAAAAATACTGATTGTTAAAATCCAAGATGGAGACAATGAAAGATGAATTGTTGGCCGGACCCCGATGATCATGTGACATTTGAGTGCCCTGTCCTGTCTCTCATTGGCCTCGTTACAAATACTGCTAATGAATGGCAGCAGGGAAAAGGTAGAATGGGAATCGAAGCTCCACTGATTTTTTGAAATAAAAACGATCATAGTGGCACTGTGTCTGCTTCGGCAACTGAATAAATCACATCGTAAGACACGTGGTCGTTTTCTGTCCGTTAAGGTCTGCCGAGATGCACGTTAGAGCAAGGAATACTAGCTACTACGTGCATACATCTCCTTCTAGGCATTTTTAAAAAAGAAGAAAAATTAAATATTGATTAAATAAATGTATACAAACAAAAATCCTTTACAATAAATTAAAATACAATCAAACATTGTTAGAAGAGTTTTCCAGTTGCAACAATAGTCCTACTTAAGACAGCGGAATTTCATTATTGTTAAGTGTTTTTTTGTTGCTGGGCTGAAAAATCGAATGAAGAGAATGGGTTGAAACAGTTCAGCGTTTGGAAGCGACGGAGTTTTAGATAGTCTTTGCATTCTTGGTTAGAGCACCAACAAGCTTCGAATTATAATGCATTTAGATTTTAGCACCCCGCTTCTTCTATCCCTGGTTTTAGTTTTAGTTAGTTTTATTTTCTCTATTTTTTCATTCATTAGTTTTTTATTATTTATTAGTTCTTTAGTTTTTATACAAAAGAAAAGAACAAAAAAATCTTTTAAATAAACTTGAAATAACCATCTATGTAAAACAAAAAAATATACTTAATAATACTGAATTAATATTAAACAATTATTTATAAATAAATAAATATTTACATAATGAAAGCTAATGTGGATAATTATGATGTAAATATCAATAAAAAACTCTTTAGCCACAACAAAGAAATAAAGGAAAAATACAACCGTAATCTGGAGAATCCT
>JAHWFO010078853.1:333319-405527 GCA_023313115.1 Rhysida immarginata | reverse complement strand
TCAAACCAAGCCAAGACTTCAAGCTACCTGGCTATTGTGTGTACCGTAAGGATCGAATGGCTTCAAATGCTGCAAGATGTGTGTCTGGAGGCGCTGCGATCATCATTAAGACGGGAATTTAACACCAAGAATTAGTATCCAAGTCTTATGCAGGTATGGAATCAGCCTCCATCATTATCAATGACGTCTCCTGTGGTGAAGTGAAGTTCGTAGCGCTCTACAATTCACCTAAACTTTATCTTGACATTTGCGAGCTTGATGAACTCTTCAGTGGTGACACTTCAGTCGTCCTGGCTGGTGACCTAAATGCCAAGCATCCAAGCTGGAACTCCAGAACGCAGAATTACAACGGCATGATTCTCTATAGGTACATACAAGGTAGAGATGATATCATCGCTGCTGGACCTGTGGAGGACACCTACTACTGCGACCACTCCCATAGTAGTGACGTTTTGGACATCTCGCTTTTGAAGGGTTTCTTCAAACCGTACAATATCTTCACGATTGATGACCTTTCTTCTGACCACAAGCCTGTGGCGTTGTACTTTGACAATGTGGACATAAATTTCCGAGAGGAACTCGTACATCATCAAGACTGGAGGCTATACAAAGATATTCTTAAGGACTATGGCTACCATCCCGACGTTGCTCACTGTACTGAGGACATCGATCAACTTGTTGATGACCTCACCAGATGTATTAACAGTGCCATAGAAGTCAGTAAGTATCCATCAGAGAAAAAACCTTCTCATCGAATCCAACTCTCTCCTGGAATCCAACGCCTAATTGCTGAAAGAAACAGGACCCGTAGACTTTGGCAACGCTATCGTGAACCTTGGCTCAAAACCAAGTACAAAAGGTTAGTGCGAAGAGTTCAAGAGGAGATAAAAGAGCTTCGCGACGCTAGATGGAATGAAAAACTCAAAATCTTGTCGGCTCGCGACAATTCCATTTGGAGTATGGTTAGAGCTTTACAGAAGAAGAAGAATGTTATGCTTCCACCACTCCGTACACCACAAGGTAACTATGTGCAAACTGATCAGGACAAGGCCCAAGTCATTGCAGATTCACTGGAACTGCAGTTTGTTACTCCTACCAACGATAAGCCCGAGAGCCAAATCATGTCTCGGCGTGTGGAAGAAGGTATTTACAACTTTGATGAAGTCCCGAAGCATTTTACGAAGTACAACATCGAGGCTGGTGAGATCGCCAACATCATAAATAAACTGAAAAAGAAGAAGGCTCCAGGAAAAGACAAGGTGAGTAATAACGCCCTTATGAATTTCCCAAAGAACTTTATTGAATTTCTCACCAATATCATTAGCGACTGCTGGAAATTTTCTTACTTCCCTGTGGCTTGGAAGAAATCTATTGTGTTGAGTATCCCAAAGCAGGGACAAAATCCTGCAATTCCCGCGTGCTACCGACCTATTAGCTTGCTACCCTCGATGTCCAAGGTGTTGGAGAGAACGATCCTTGTCAGATTCCAAGATCACTGTCTAGCAAATGACCTTTTACGGGAAGAGCAGTTTGGCTTTCGTGCTGCCCACTCTTGTCCGATGCAGATATGGAGGCTCGTTGAAGACCTGAGCACCCCCCTGAACCTATCCAGGTACTGTGGAGCGGTATTTCTCGATGTCAGTAAAGCTTTTGACCAAGTGTGGCATGAGGGCCTTGTCTACAAAATGATCAGAGAGGGGTTCCCTGCCGATTTGATCTTGATGGTGAAATCCTTTCTTGACGGCAGATCCTATCAAGCCAAGGTTGGAGAAAATCTTTCCACACCCCGTGTTGTAAAGGCCGGTGTCCCTCAGGGTTCTGTCCTCGGGCCTATGCTATTTAATTACTTTGTACATGATTTCCCAAAACCCGATAATTGTAATCTGTATTTTTATGCGGATGACACTGCCATTATGACATGGGCACACCAGCCGGCTCCCGTTATCACTCAGCTGCAGTGCGCCTTGAAGCAGTTCGAAGACTGGTTTAACTGCTGGAAGTTTAACCTTAACGTCGGAAAGTGCAAGGCTTTGTACCTCAATAGGAAGCTCAAGCATCCCCCAGATTCTCTTGTTCTGTTTAATAAGAAAATGGACTGGGTGGACAACTACAAGTACCTGGGAGTTACCATTGACTCAAGACTCTCATGGAACCAGCATATGTCCTATGCTCTGAACAAAGCGAAGAGGGCTAAGTACAGTTTCATAGCTCTTATGGGTCGCAACAGCGCCCTCAGCATTGACAACAAGCTACTTCTGTACAAATCTATTATCCGGACCATACTCCTCTATGGCATGCCTGCGTGGGCGACTATCTGTAAAAGCAGATGGAGTGAACTACAGTCATTCCAGAATGTTGCCCTGAGGACCATTGCCCAGCTGGACAGAAGGACGGTGAAAAACCAATCCATCCACCTCGATTTAAACATGGCCCATATCGGTAAGTTTATACAGGATCTCCTTTTGATTATGATACAGAAGATGAAGACTCACGACAATAAGCTTGTGAAAGGGATACTGGACAACTCAATGAATATGAACTGGCATACGAAGTATCGTAAACCGAGGCATGTTCTTGACATCAATTTTGAAGATATTAGCAACGTCTCTTTCCCAGACTACTGGAAGATGTGATAATCTTATTTCTCCTTGTATTTTTTATTTCGTTTGTTTTTTGTTTCTGACAATCGTCAATCTTACTTTCTTTTTTGTATAATATGGAAGACCGCTTGGGTTGGTTCGGCTTCTTGACTACCTCAGTGTATTTTCTTTGGAGTTTATTCTGGTTAGATGAGCTTTGTGAAAGCGCTGCTTTTGTCCCATCCTAACGAATGTACACTTCACTGTTCGATTGTCGATTGTCGATTCAACAGGCAGTTAACTCGTCTTTTTTGGATTACTTTACTCCTGGACTGCTGAACGATGGTAGCAATCGCTACCGAAAGGATTCTCCAGATTACGGTTGTATTTTTCCTTTATTTCTTTGTTGTGGCTAAAGAGTTTTTTATTGACATTTTTACAAAATAAATATTTAATAAGAAACAATTCGAAGGAATTCGATGGAATAGAAGAGCACAGATGGGGAGGGTGCCGCTGCTCAGCACAGATGTGGGGAAGATGCCTATTTAAATTAACAGCCATTAGTTTCTGAACCAGACATTATAGAGTTTGATGGCGCTTTTTTGACTTAATCGAAATAACATTGGAACAGTTAGGAGCTTCGCCTCCCCTTCTGCCTGTTCTCTGATGGCAGGACACGTTTTTCATTTTTTGTCGAACAGTGTTGGTACAATTTAGGAAGTGGTGCAATATAGGCATCCTTCCCCTTCATTTTGACTATATTCTGTATGAATGTGAATGTTTTGAAAACCGATGTGGTGATGATACGATAATTGAACGTTCGTTTCTAAGAATTATTACAAATGAGAATAAAATGATGATGCAATGATGCACACGTGTCTTTCTTGAGCTCCTTAACAAAGGTCCACATAACTGGCGAAAATTTCTATGTTTGGAAAGGATAGAACAAGAACGAGTATTGGTCAGAGAAACTCTACAGCTCAAATACAAAAAGCTATCCAGGCATCATTCCGGGCATTGGAAACTTCTGAAAAACGGGAGCTTCGTCTAGAGGAGATTGGGTTGGGTATTTAAAAACACCGATCGCTCTCGGTTGATAGTTTATGACATAAACCATACCAAGGCGCATATCAACTCGATTCTTCAAATCAAAAAGCACACAGTATTGTATCCTTTAATAATCACTCGAAGGATACATATACATCTAAATCACATAGATAAAAACAACGAGTATTGGTCAGAGAAGAAAAAAAGTTATCCAGGTGTCTGTAACATCTGAAGACTAGAAGCTACGAAAACAGTAGGAAATAGTAGAATTACTGATAACCAATTTGAGTTATTTAAGTTATTAAGATTGATCTGTTTACCTACAACTGTAAATATCCCGGGCAACTCCGGGTGACACTGCTACTCTATATAAATAAAGAGTGTTTATGGATGGGTTTGTTTCTTATACAAATATACAGTTTTATTCCAATTTGATGAAACTTTGCACACTTGATCTTCAAAGCATGAAGAAGGTCAATGTCTACCTCAGATTTTGGAAAAATAATATTTATTGATAATAAATCGATATTCATGATGAAGGCAGGGCATATTAATAGGAGGTATCTCATCACCAAAAAATGCAAGGCAAAGTTTGTGCAACAAAAGGTACCAACAATAATATCAACACGCAATTCACAAACACAACGCACGGAACAACAATATATATCTCATCGCTAACAATACAAGGCAAAGTTTGTGCTTCTTAAATAAGGTTCAGTTTGTAACAAGACATAGATTCCTGTTGTTCGAGCTTTTTTTAGAAATAATAGTTCTCAGAACTTAACATTTTTTGAAAATCTTTAAAACTGAGCACTATTTGGAGATAAAATTAAGTTACCAGACTTTAGAAACTGAGCAAATCGTGAGTGTTAAGTAGTTATCGAAGTTCTCAGGCGGCCTCGACAGTGCAATTGTGTCAACAGAAGAAACTGCGAATGCTAGAACACACAAAGTGATGAATGGCTAGGTTTTGCTTCAAGACAACGAGAGCAGAGTGCGAATTGCAACAACAGATAGCCAAGTAGGAAATAACCATATGTAGATTGTTTGGATTGCGGAACACACAGACCACAAACGAACACGTACATTCACTTCAACCCAAAAAGAGATTTTATCATTAAATTTCACCACAGCTGTTTGAGTGTACATCTAAAGTAAGGTAACGTGATCAAGAAATTCTTTCGACTACATGTGCAATATCTGGAGAGGTACATCCATTAAGTGTGTTTAGAAAAATTTTTTTTTCGAAATTTCTCATTTTGAATTTTTACTGCATTAATTCTAAGCGTTTTCAATTGTTCAGTTTTACTGAATATTCATATTCAGATGTTGCAAAATTTAAGCAAAAAAGTGTCCGAGCAACGCCGGGATATCACCTAGCTTATTTGGTAACACAGCAGCTCCAAACATTTCCAAAAAAATCTCTGATACATTTTGATTATAATCTGTGTGAATGTGAATTTTTTAAAAACCAAGGTAGTGATGATGCGATGATTGAACGTTGGTTTCAAAGAATTAATGACAATGTGCATAAATTGATGACGCAATGACAGGTCATAGGTAATGCATGTCTTTCGTTGGATCCTATGAAATCACATGTGTCTCCCTTGAGCTCCCTAATAAACATCCAGAAGATTGGCGAAAATTTATGTTTGGAAAGGAAAATGAAAAAACGAGTAGTGATCAGAGAACCTCTGCAACTAAAAGATAAAAAGCTATCTGAGCGTTAGAAACATCTGAACAATGACAGCTTCGCCTAGAGCAGGAGGGTATAAGAACTATGCCAATGGCAAAGGAAACTCAGAAACAAAGATGGGTCTAAAGTGTCTAGTGATGCTCCCCAGTGGTTAGGATGGTTATCATTTTAATCTGAGGCAGGACAACAAGAGGTTAAATAAAGTCCCTGGCATTGTCGGATTATCAGGTTAAATGTGCAATATAAGTAGGTTCATAATGAATGATGGTTTCATCCCACCTCTGAGAATTATAAAACAAATCGAATTTGTAACAAAACATAGAATTCCCGCTGTTCTGGATTTTCTTAGAATGGATAGCTCTTAGAAATTAATATTTTCTTGAAAAACTTTTCAAATGATCAGTAACTAGGGATTGGCTAGTTAGCAGTCTATTGAGAAAGAGTGGAAAGATGACAGTAAAAGCAGTCTCTTCGCTCTGGTGACAGTTAACGAGAACCGATCACAAAGCATAACTCAAGGGGCGTAGCCAGAATGTTTTAAAAGAGGGAGGACACCAATACCACTTAAAAAACAAAGGCAGCTTTCTGCCTGCTAACTGCGTCATCAAACGAGGGCTGACAATACGAGTTTCATTTTTTATAAAAAAGAAAAAAAACACTGATTACAATTTAATGAAACTTGAATTGTCAGCCCTGGTTTGATGATGCAGTGAGCAGGCTCTGTTTTTTGGGTGGCTTTTGGAGGACCTGATGAAATATTGGCTATTCTTTTTTTATTAAAAGTCCTCCCCAACTAGATTTACCTTTACAGAGTAGACCGAAAAAGTTATATTTTAAATGTAATGCAATAAATGTAATTAATAAATAAATAAATTGAATTTTCCGAAAATCAATAAGTTTCTTTATATCTTGAATTTTTTTCCGACGGAGAGGACAGCATTTCCTGGTTAGGCCCATGTAAATCAACTCGACTGTTCAAATCAACAACCATACTTTATTATCCTCAGTTGGAATCGTTCGAAGGATACATGTAATTCATATCAATCGAAATGACCCTTTAAGAAAAGTATGAGAAGAAAAAAGTTATCTGGGCGTCGAAAACATCTGAACAACATAAACTTCGTCTACAACAGGAAATTGTAGAATTACTGAAAACCAATTTGAGTTACTATTTAACTTCTTGAGGTTGATCTGCTTACCCAAAACTGTAATTATCCCGGGCAAAGCCCGATGCCTCTGCAAGTCTATCTATGAAAAAGAGTGTCCGTTTGTATTTCATATAAATCTACAGTTTTATTCAGATCGTATGAAATCTTGCTCAATTCATCTTCATAGCACGACGAAGATCACTGTTTTCGAAATATTAATAATCTTCTTCTTCTATCTATATATATAAAGAAGGATGTTTGTGGGTATGTGCGTCTGTGGGTCTGTGTGTATGTTTTTTATACAAATCTACAGTTTTATTCCAATCTTGATGAAATTTTGCCTACTTATCCTTCAAAACATGAGAAAGGACACTGTCTACCTCAGATTTCGAAAAAATAATAAATATCGATAAAAAATCGATATTCATGGTTATGGCAAGGCATATTAATGAGAAATATCTCATGACCAACAATGCAAGGCAAAGTTTGTACAGCAATAGGTATCAACAATGGTATCAACACGCAATTCACAAACACACTGCATGAACCAACAATATATATCTCATGACTAACAATGAAAGGAAAAGTTTGTACAAGTGTAATTATCCCGGGCAACGCCGGGTACCTCTTCTAGTCTTCTATAAATATAAAGAAGGAAATTTATTTGTTTGTGGGTTTGTTTGTTTGTTTTTTATACAAATCTACAGATTTATTCCGATCTTGATAAAATTTCGCATACATGACTTTCAAAGCATGAGGAAGGTCACTGTATACCTCAGATTTCGAAAATATAATAATTATTCATAAAAAATCGATATCATGGTTATGGCAGGGAATATTAATGAGAAATATCTCATGACCAACAATGCAAGACAAAGTTTTGCAACAGTAGGTAACAACAATGGTATCAACAAGCAATTCACAAACACTCTGCATGGACCAACAATATATCTCATGACCAACAACGCAAATAAAAGTTTGTGCAACAATAGGTATCAACAATGGTGTCAACACTATGCAAAGATCAGCAATATATTTCTCATGACCAACAATTCAAGGCAAAGTTTGTGCAATATAGAATTCAATGCATAGAATTCCTGTTATTCAGGCTTTTCTTAGAAAAGAGAATTCTTAGTACTTAACAATTTCTTGAAAATCTTTAAAAATGTTCAGTAACTAGAGATAATGAGTTAGCAGACTATTGAGAAAGGGTGAAAGACGATAGAGGAAGCACTCGTTTAGCTCCGTGCTGTATTAAGCAAATGGTAAGCAAGTAAATAGAAGAATCGGCGACCGCTAGACTAACCTTTCTAGTACCCACCGTGTCCGTTTACGCAACAGTGATAGGGTCAGAGCAAAGACCAGCACATCGTCAAATAGACGACTACCTCCTTGTTTAGTAGGCCCCACAAAGCCTCATTCATGGCTTTGGTGAATGTGGAGGCGGCACCCTTGATGCTAAAAGATATAACCTTAAATGTGCTGGGTGGTTCTAGCTGGCGGCTAACCTTTAGGGAGTTCGGTACGAAATAGATCCTGATAAACGGAAATGAGTTTCTGAAAGGAAGGATGGCATTCATTAATTTTGCTATCATTTTTTGTTGTATTTTACCAAAGACCGCAAAAACTGGTACCTCTGGTTCAGTCTTCACAATATGGCATAAGTCATTTGAGGACATAAGGACCAGGTCCTGTCTTCTCCATTTAGGAAGCTACAGTTTTTTTTCCTTCTTGAGGCACCGCACACTTCAAGGTGTTCCTATCAAAATGGATCCTTTTTTGTTGGATCCAGGTCATGCCCAAAATTATGTCAAAGTTTCCCAACGGGGCCACATTTAGATTCAAGTTATCTGCATATTTTTTGCTCTTAATTGGCACGAGGGTGGCCATTTGTGAAATGGATTTCGTGCTACCATCTGCAAGAGTATCTGTCTTATTTTGGGATGAAATGTTAGTTAATTTTTTTTTAATTTGGTCGCTACATCCTGATCGACGTAGTTTTCTATCGCCCTAGTATCGATCAAAGTTTTGCGTAGGATTCCTTTAAGTGTGAACATAACAATACATAGTCTAATGTTGCTTTTTAACTGTTGTTTTGGCTCCTTTTCTTTGGGGACCAAATTAGCTTTATCATGGCAGAATTTGGCCATGTGTCCTCGTTTTCCGCACGCGTAACATTTAATGTTGCGCCCTGAGGACTTACCCTGGGGGTTTCTGTTAAATACACCGGTGCTTGAGTTTATTACATCTACTTGCATCGGCTCATATGAGGGCGTTTCCGGTAGTTCATGAGCTTTATACCATTTCTCCACGAAATCGATAGCTTCCTCTACAGAGAGAGCGGCTCTCATGCGTAGCTGCGAAGCTAATTTATCCGGAATTGCTTGTAACAAAAAGTGCAATTTTTCCGATTGTGTAGTGTCCACTAGGCCGTTACATAGAAAACGGAATCTTGCCACAAATTCGGTAACTTTGTTACCTTTTAGCCTGAGACTCTGGATCTTGAGGCACCGCGTCATTTGCGTGTGCCCTCCAGCAAAGGCTTGAGTTAACATATGGGCGAATTGATGCCACATAACTAGTGGCTGCGTTAGTAACATGGCTGAAAACCAGCTAGACGTTGACCCTTTAAGGTAGTCCAGCACGAATTGAAGAGAATGTTCCAGCGGAATGCCCGTGCAGGTGGCTATGGTGCCGAAATCTCTGATAAAATCGTCTGGGTCATCCTTCGGGGTGCACGAGAAGTAAGCGAATTGCAGTCAGTTACATGCATCCTGCAAGGGTGTTGGCTGATAAAGGTTAACAGCCTGTACGAGCACCTTGAAATGGGGTATGTATCCTTCAATTCCTTGTTCGAGCGCTGGCTGCTGATCTCCAAAATTCTCTTGATCCACCTGGATGTTATTGCAATTACTAACGAACTGATGTTTTATTGACATATAATAAGTTAATTTATGGGCCTTAACTAGATGCAACCAGAGAGCACCGTGCTCTCCTTTAAATATATATATACACCTTTTTTTTCTAAAGTGACTATCGGCAGCCTTATACAGTCACTTGCCTAAGCTTATGAGCGACGCTCATAAAACAGTTTAGTTTAGCTCTGTGTTTCTCCATGAAAGAAGCGCTCCACTACGAAATAAGAGATTCGGATACTGAACCACACAAAGATTTTATCTTCACCCCTTAAATAATTCTTAATGTATAGAGCTTAGGAAATTGATTACTGGTAATAAATTGTTGCAATGAAATGGTCAGACGGTACACTGAAAAAGACTTAACAGATGGTAAGCTGAATTGCAAATCCTCTTTTTTGTCTTTTGAACTAAGTATAAACACTCCTATAACTGTTATAATAAGCTTAAACAATTAGATGGGCAAAAACTTTGACTTGCGGCCTAACCACTAGTTACCAAAATAGGATGGGATGGGTGGGAGAAAAAGTATAATAGCCCTACTTGACCAGAAAACCACGCTTCTGATGACACGCCTGCCAAAAGTATATATTCTGTCACATCCTGTGAGTGTGTGTGTGCTCAGTGGAAACTAAATTTAGTAAAGGACAACAGAGTATAACTTTTGGCTAAGGAAAATGACAAAGATTTATTGCTAAAGAAGTGTTAGTCGTCTCTACAATAAAATAAGATGATAAAATAGGGGCCAACGATCCTACTAAACCGCAGGAAACCAAACAGACTGAGTTCTGTTCCCCCTTAGTCCTAGCTTGGACTATAGTTGCGGACGGGTCTAAGAAAAGAACCGTCTGTTACAATTGTTAACTTTTGTTAATATTAATTAGAAGAACGGGCTGGTAACTGGCAGCTTGGCTGGCTAGTCGACCACTCGCTTTCAATGGTCATGTGAAGCGTAACTATGAGGAAAACGAGAGAAAAGAATATTTTAATATACAGTTCTGCAAAATCTTTCTCGTGAAAGAGAACAACTAACTTTATGCTTAAGCAAGGAAGCGCTATTAAATCAAATTGTTACGCCCCATGCGCAGCGTCAGAATAAATATCATGGCAATTACCGATGCGCGAGTAGGAGAAGAAACTTAAGAAATTACAGAAAGACTCGAATCTATTGAAACAGAAACGAGACCTACCTTGAATATGGGACCAGGTTGCTGAACTCATCCTTCATCAACCCTTCTTAGGTCCATGGGGTGATTAACACCTGTAGCTCGGTGTCGTCATTGTTGGTATGGCACTGTCGTGGAAGCAGGTACAGCAAATCTTGGAATGCGAAGCCAGAGGTAACAACCAACGTGCCGTACTTGCGGACGAGTCTCGGGGCGGCCGTAATAGTGGTGAAGAACGCTGACTGGCGCGATGCCGAGAACTCCCTTCTCGCTGGGGCTGGTTGTTGCTTAGGCGAATCACTCCTGCTGTATCTAGTAGGCTCCATCCTTCTCGGCCGGCCAGGTGGAGTTATAACTTGTGTAAAAGGCGCAAAATGACCTTTGTAGTTGACGCCAAAATTTCTAGAACCCCCATCCTACTCAACATATTGTTCTCGAAGACAGTCCAAAGTTCTCCTTCTATTGTTTCTACAAAACGCTCATACACATTAGATAACATGAAACAAGTCCGTGAAACATGATATGTCGCACGCGGGCAGAGGACCATCGCTTTCGTACACACTGGCGGAGGGCGGCCTTCCTCATACGGCCAACTGTCCCTCCCATTCAGTCTCGGCGTTGAGCCCACAACGTCTCTTTTTCCAGCCGCTCATTTCTGCAACCTCACATTTCGGTCCCAAGTCTCGAATCCCTTAGTCCAAACTTCCCGCACAACGCTCTGACTCATGCGCCTTTTTCTGCACCTCTTCCTCTTTTGATTAATCCGACGCTTTAGAGCGCGGTCACCAAAAGAATATTTATTATGATGACCACCTTTTCCATAGATGGCAACGCTGTCTTTCCACTTTTGCTGTCCGATGATGATAGACGAGAGCAATGGAAGTGCAGACTGTCGCCGATTGCGGTTATACATATTAATGACAAATATCTCATGACAAACAATGCAAGGCAAAGTTTGTGCAACAATAATTATAAACAATGGTATCAACACACAATTCACAAACACTCTGCATTGACCAACAATATATACGTCATGACCAACAGTGCAAGGAAAAATTTGTGCAATATAGTTAACTTTCAATTTGTAAAAATGAATAGAATTCCTGTTATTCAGGCTTTTCTAAGAATTGACAGTTCTTAGTATTTAACAATTTTTTGAAAATCTTTAAAAATGATTATCAACGTGAGATAATGGAGAGTTAGCAGATTATTGAGAAAGACTGGAATGACGACAGAGGAAGCACTGCATGTAAATAGCTGAATCGGCGACCGCTAGACTACACAAAGTGATGAATGGCCAAGTTTTGCTTCAAGAAATCGAGAGCAGAGTGTATATTGAAACAACATCAAGTGTGCATCTAAAGTAAGATTACGTGAATGAAAAATTATTTAGGCGAGCTGTGGCATCCTTGGAAAGGTCCATCCATTGTAAGCCTTAAAAAATTTTTTGCGAATTTTCATTAGGAATTTTTATTGTTTTAATTCTAAGCGTTTTCATATGTCTATTTTTAAGTTATTGCAAAATTTAATTACCTAGTTTATATGGTAGCATAGCAGATCCAAAAATTTCATAACATACATTTTGACTTTTTTTGTGGGAATGTGCTTATTTTGAAAACTGACATGTTGATAATGCGATTATTGAACCTTCGTTTCCTATAATTGTTATTAATGAGAATAAAAAAGCATAAAAACAGTCCGAGCCACGCCCGGGGTTATACTTAGCTTATTTGGTAGCGTATGAGGTCCAAGCATTTCACAAAAATGCATTTTGACTATATTCTGTGGGAATGTATGTTTTGGAAACTGATATGTTGATAATGCGATGATTGAAAGTTCGTTTCCAAGAATTATTATTAATGAGTATAAAATGATGATGCAAACTATCATTATTTTCCCTATCAAACTTCCAGATGATTGTCAAAATTTATGTGTCTGGAAAGGAAAGAGAAAGAACGAGCATCGATCAGAGAAACTCTGGAACTAAAACAGAAAAAGCTATACGGGCATATGAAACATCTGAGCAACGGGAGTTTCGAATAGCAAGCGCTTCTACGTCAAGAACAAGAAAAACTTGAGTCTAAAGTATCTGGTCCCAGGATGTCACCTAAATAAAAGGAGTCTTCCTTTTTTTAGTATTTTTTATACAATGGATAGTCCCTTTGCTCTGTTTTGTATTGATTGAGTTATTATTTAACCAATTAGGAGTTATAAATTAATTTTTTGAGATTGTTCTGTTTACATACAAGTGTAATTATCCCAGGCAACGTCGGGGATCTCTGCTAGTCTTCTATATATATTAAGAAGGATTTTTTTTTGTGGGTTTGTTTGTGGGTTTGTGGGTTTGTTTGTTTCTTATGCAAATCTACAGTTTCACTCTGATGTTGACGAAATTTTGCATAATTGAGCTTCAAAGCAAGAGGAAGGTCACTGTCTAACTCAGATTTCGAAAAAATAATAATTATCGATAATAAATCGATATTCATGATGACGGCAAAGCATATTAATGAGAAATATCTCATGACCAACAATGCAAGGCAAAGTTTGGACAATATACATAAGTTTCAATTTGTAACAGGGCATAGAATTACTGTTATTCAGGGCATACTTTTCTTAGAACAGAGAGTACTTAGTACTTAACAATTTCTCTAAAATCTTTAAAAATGATCAGTAACTGGAGAGAATGGAGAGTTAGCAGACTACTGAGAAAGAGTGGAAAGACGACACAGGAAGCACTCCTTTAGCTCCGTGCTGTATTGAGCAAAGGGTAAGAAAGTAAATAGAGAACAGGCGATCGCTAGACTACGCAATAAGATGAATGGCCAATTTTTGATTCAAGATATTCAGAGAAGAAAGGGAATTGCAAAAACATGAACTGTAGATCTAAAGTAAGATTACGTGAGTAAGAAATTATTTAGACTAGCAGTTGAATCCTTGCAGAGGTCCATCCATTTTTTTTCAAATTTTTATTACGAATTTTTACTGTATTAATTCTAAGCTTTTTCATGTATTTATTTTTAAGATATTTCAAAATTTATTCAAAAAGAAAAAAGTCCGAGCCACGCCGGGGTTCTCACGTAGCTTATTTGGTAGCACAGCAGATCCAAACATTTCCTAAAAATGCATTTTGACTATATTCTGTGGGAATGTGTATATTTTTGAAACTGAGATGCTGATAATGCGATGACTGAACGTTCATTCAGAAGAATTATTGATAACGAGCACAAATTGAAGATGCAGTGACAAATCATTAATAAGGCAGCGTCGGTATCAAGTCTCCCTTGAGCTTCCTATCAAACGTCCATAAGACTGGCAAAAATTTATGTGTCCGGAAGGGACAGAGAAAAAACGAGTATTGGTCAGATAAACTCTGCAAATAAAACAGAAAAAGCTATATGGGCATTTGAAACATCTGAACAATGGGAGTTTCGAATATTGCAGCAGGGTATAAGAGCTTCTATGCCAAGGGCAATAAAGACTTGAATCTAAAATATCTGGAAAGTCAAGAAGAGTTTAGATAAATTCCCGGTATATCACCCAGAATTCCTGTTTTTCGTATTTTTTGTAGAACGTATAGTCCCTTTGCTCTGTGTTGTATTGATTGTGTTTTTATTTAACCAATTGGGAGTTAAAATTTAATTTTTTGAGATTCTTCTGTTTACCTACAAGTGTAATTATCCCGGGTTCCTCTGCGAGTATATTATTATGACCACCCTGTCAGTATCTCGTTGGGCCACCTTTTGCCTTTAATAACTCGGTGTTTCTTCGTGGAACTGATTCCACGAGATATTGGAATATGGTGGGAGGAATCCGACACCATGCCTGATGGATAGCATTGTCTAGTTGTGCTAGATTGGATGGTGGTGGATCCACCCTTCTGATGGTTCGTTTGACTTCGTCCCACAAATGCTCAATAGGGTGAGATCTCAGGATTATGATGGCCACCGAAGTAAGGTAAGGTCCCCTTTCCCCCATGTTCCTGGAACCACTCCTGCACAATGTGAGCTCTGTGGCATGGCCCATTGTCTTACTGGAAGTAGCCATCTCCATTGGGGTATGCCATCAACATGACAGGGTGGACTTGACTGGCGACGATACAGAGGTGTGCTGCGCCATTTAGACGTTCTTAACACGTATTAACGGCCCCAACGCAAGCCAGGAAAACATTCCCCAGACCATAACACTGTTCGCACCAGCATGAAGGGTTGTACTTATGCATGCGGGGTCCATGCTTTCGTGCTGTTTCCGCCAGATTCTCACGCGGCCGTCAACATGATGTAACTGGAATCGTGACTCGTCAGACATCATGATTTGTTTCCACTGCACGATAGTCCAGTCTTTTTGCCCCTGAGCGAATTGGAGTCGTTTCCGCTTGTTGGTTGCAGACAGCAAAGGTGTGCAAACAGGTTTTTATCTTCCGTATCCCATGCGATGCAGTGTTGGGCAGACAGTGCATTCATAGGCCGTTTTGGAGGACCCCTGATTAAGGTGAGCAGTGATTTGGTCCATAGTTGCCCTCCTGGTAACCTTTGCCAGTCGTGACAGTCTCCGTTTTGTCCGCTCATCAACCATCAGCGGGCAGCCACAACGCGGCCGTTCACTCCCCATCTTCCGGCTAACCGTCCAGTTTTTAAATATTTTAACAACGACTGCTCTTTGAGCACCATACGAATGATGCTGTTTCGCTTATACTCGCTCCATAGCTCTGAGCACCTACAGTCATCCCGCGTTTGAAGACTGTTAAATCGCGTCGTTTACCCACAGTTGAAGAATGGAACACGTCTACTGTTGTCGACGACACTTAGCTTACCTTTATATATTGGTCCGGCCCACTAGCAATATTGTGGCGACGTCCATGCGCGCATTTGCATAAACATGCCAGGTGGTCATAAAAATATGCTCACTCAGTGTATATAAAGAAGGATGTTTGATTGTGGGTTTGTGGGTTTATGAATTTGTTTGCTTTTATACAAATCTACAGTTTTATCTTGATCTTGATGAAATTTTGCATACTTGATCTTCAAAGCATGAGAAAGGTCACTGTCACTTCAGATTTGGATAAAAAAATAATTATTGACAAAAAAAAACGATATTTATGCTTATGGCAAGGCATATTAATGAGAAGTATCTCATGGCCAACAATGCAAGGCAAAGTTTGTGCAATATAACTAAGGTTCAATTTGTAACAATGCATAAAATTCCTGTTATTCAGGCTTTTCTTAGAAAAGAGAGTTCTTAGTACTTAACAATTTCTTGAAAATCTTTAAAAGTGATAGTAACTGGAGATAATGGAGAGTTAGCAGACTATTGAAAAAGACTGGAAAGACAACAGGGGAAGCACTCCATTAGCTCAGTGCTGTATTGAGCAAATGGTAATCATGTAAATAGAAGAATCGGCGAGTGTTAGACTACACAAAGTGAGGAATGGCCAAGTTTTGCTTCAAGCGATCGAGAGAGAAGCTGTGTGCAACAACATCAACTGTACATCTAAAGTAAGATTACTTGACTAAGATATTATTTACACCAGCAGTGGCATACTTGGAGAGGTCCTTCCATTGCGAGCGTTTGAAAAAATTTTTTCCGAATTTTCAATAAGAATATTTACTGTATTAATTCTAAACGTTTTCATGTGTTTATTTTTAAAATATTTCAAATTAAAAAAAAAAACAAAAAGTCAGAGTCATGCCGGGGATATCACCTAGGTTATTTGGTAGCACAGCAGTTCCAAACATTTCACAAAAATACATTTTGACTATATTCTGTTTGAATGTGAATGTTTTGGAACCTGAGATGCTGATAATGCAACGATTGAACGTTCGTTTCAAAGAATAATTGATAATGAGCATAAAATGATGATGCAGTGAGAGGACATTAATAAGGCAGCGTCTATTGAGGAGGCAAATGAATCACACTGTCTCCCTTCAGCAACCTATCAAACGTCCAGAGGACTCTCAAAAAGTTGTGTCAGAGAAAGAACGCGCATTGGTCAGAGAAACACTGCAGCTAAAAGAGAAAATGCTGACCACAAAGAAATAATTAAATTAAAAGAGGTTTTTAAACATTCCCGAGTAAACACTTTACAACGCTGAACACTTGTCAGCGATTTTGTAATCGAAATAGATAACAAAAGCCAATCAAATAATTATCTTAACAGAATGCCTAAGCGGTGGAAGGCGTATCCAAAGTCCGTTCGCCTTGAAGTTGATTGCTAGCAGGAGGACGAAACACTGATGCTCTGCGGCATGGAAAATTGAAGACTATACGGGACACCCAACTGCGATGGTTCCGATGAAGCGACCAAGAGAAAGAGAAACAGACTACCAACAGCTAAGAAAATGGATTAAAGAAAAATCAGTCGCTACTGAAACTCCTTATACTGTGTCGACAACGCCAAGCTTACAGTCATATTATTAATAACATACGCAATGTTGTAAAATATTAATCCTAAAATGATTATCTTAGAGGACAGCCTAGATATTAAAATCAACTACTACTTCACGCAAAGAAATCCGACGGGGTCCAAAATAAATATCAACTATGATATACATTCATAAAATTAGTGTCTCGATAAGAAAACAAAACAGAGGTTTGTCAGTACGCAATAAACTCCCTCTATTTATAGAACTCCACCATCCAATTAAATTATGCCAATAATACAACCAGGGCAAAACAAAAGTTGCTCCTAAGAAAGTTTACCTTAGATGCAAGCACTCTTATTTACACAAGCACTCTTCTGAATATGGCATTAACGCTCCACAGCTATTATCCTAATAGCGGCGTAAGCCAAAGGGAAAAATTCCAATGACATGCTGTTCCTTGATAAGGCACGCCTCCCAGAATATCGAATTCCAACTTATACAGATCCGGCCAATAATTACAGTCATATAATGCCACTTCAGATTATCAATACAACTACTTCTCAAAGGGAAAATAGCTTTATTACTTGCCAGCTTAATGTCCTGGAAGCTTCTTTCATTCTCCAGTTTTAGAGCGAAACTTTCTCGGCCAGGAGTCCTTCCACTCGTTACTGGCGGAGGAGATACCTTCACTGTCAACGAAGATTGTCGCTGCTCACCCGCATCTGTAATAACACAGTTAGTATTGGTTACTCTAATAAAATTCCATTGTGTAACATTTAATGAAGGCCGCTCGCAACGATTACATTAATTATCTTCAATGTTCACTAATAAGGAAGCAACGTTTGCTTTCCTCCGAAAAGACGTCGCAGCAGCTCCAGCTGACGCCTCCATGCAATTCAGTCGCTCGCCGACTCTCTCTCGTTCACGATGGTCTTTCCTACCGTTTCCTCATCTTTGAGCATGGATCTCTAAATTTTCCGGTCCGTTCCCAGCCGAGAATCCTCGCTGCTCCTTTTTCGAACGCTCTCCAATCAAACCTTGCTTCTTCTGCCATCTCCTCGAATCCGCAATTCCCGTCTCGTTTTTCACGCCGGCCATTCCACTTAATGGAAGGGGTGAGGAAGAGTACGCTAAAAACTTCGTATTCCACACGATGCGCGTTCTTCCACCCCTTCTTCGCGACTCCCCCCCCCCTCTTGCATTCTTCAACTTGATTTTCTCCGGAAAATCATGTGACATACGGGTATTGGAAACATCTGAACAATGGGAGTTTCGAATAGAGCAAGGGGGAGCTTCTACTTCAAGGGCAAGAGATAGTTGGATCCAAAGTATCTTTTGATGTTCCCCAGTAGTGAAGATGAACATTGTTTTAATCTGAGGCAAATCAAGAAGAATTTAAAAAAGTCCCGATATATCACTTAGATTTCCTGTTTTTCGGATTTTTCATAGAATGGATAGTCCCTTTCGCCCTATTTTCTTTGAATAGCCCCTTCCACTGTTTTCTTTGAATAGTCCCTTTGCTCTGTTTTCTCTATTTTCTGTTATTATTTAACCAATTTGGAGTTATAAACTTCTTGAGATTGTTCTGTTTACCTACAAGTGTAATTATCCCGGGCAAAGCCGGGTCCTCTGCTAGTTATCGATAATAGTCGATACTCATCATGATGGTAGGGCGTATTATAGGAGGTATCTCATGACCAACAATGCAAGGCAAAGTTTGTACAACAATAGGCCTTTCGTGTTTTTATCAACAATGGTATTTACACGCAATTCACCAGCAGTATACAAAGTGATTCAAAATTCATCGTAAAAAATGATAGGGGATTTAGTATGACGATTCTAAGCAAAAAAGTTCATATAAACATGGGTCCGAATTTGAAGGATAACTGAGATATGAATAGAAATAAAAATGTTACCACCTGAATCAACAAGTTAATAACCTAGGTTCTCTGACGCCTAGGACAATACAATATAGGAGATCAATAGGGTACATAAAGCTGTGTATACTGTAAAAATTTGGTCGACTTCCAACGAGTAGTTTTTACCCAAGGCTGTCAAAATCGTAACAAGTGCTGGGTAGTACTCCCATGTGAGCACGGGTTACGATTTTGAATGTGTAACGCTGAAACTACTAGCTGGAAGTCGATCACACTTTAACGGTATACACTGTTCTATTATTCCCCCAAATTTCATTATCCTATGATTCAGAGAACCTGAGTTCATAATTTGTTGATCTTGTGGTAGCATTTTTATATCTTTCATATCTCAGTTATCGTTCAAATTCGGACCCATGTTCATATGAACTTTTTTGCTTACTAACCCATACTAACGCCCCTAAAAGTTTGTAAAATGAATTTTGAATCACCCTATATACATAAAGTTCATTAAAGCATGTAATGATGAAACGATTCATCCTTTGAGAATTATTAAAACAAAACTGAATTTCTAACAATGCATAGAATTCAGTTGTTCGGGCTTTTTTTGGAATTGATAGTTCTTAGAGGTTAACATTTTCATGAAATCTATAAAAATGATGAAGTTCTTCCTATCATGTTGAAGACGTATCCCAATCTAGATGGCTTCTTCCAAGAAAACAATCCGCCATGCCATGGTGCTCGTATTGCGCAGGGCAGGAGTGGTTTTAAGAACATGAGGTAGAATTTATCTTGCTTTGGTGGCCCTCATAATCACCGGATCTCAATCCAATTGAGCATTTGTGGCATGAAGTTGAAACAGCCATCAGGCAGATAGTTCCAAAACCATCAAATCTCACTGGACAGCGCTATTCATCAGGCATGGTGTCGGATTTCTCGCATTACCTTTCAACACATCGTGGAGTCAATGTCAAGAAGAATCGTTGTAATATTGAAGGCAAAATATAGCCCAACGAAGTACTGATTGGGTCATAACAGTCTGGCCACTCAGTATACACTGAGTGGCCAAATTATTAGGACCACCTGACAGTTTTAGGCAAATGAGCTATTGCGTCATAGCGCTGCCGCTAGAGGGCTAGATAGCTGTAAAAAGGGAATGCAGGGGAGGTGAATCATAAGCTGCACTGTGTTTTTTGCGACGATATGGGCAAAAAACGTTATTTAACTGAGTTTGAACGTCGGATGATCGTCGGCGCGCGCATTGTCGGAACCAGTATCAGCAAAACAGCTGAACTTGTGAAGTGTTCAAGAGCAGCAGTTATTAATGTTTACAGAGAGTGGACTACCAAGCAAAAAACCGGCTGTCAGCGTCAAGCGTGTGGTCGTCACAGGCTCCTGAATTCTCGAGCTGAAAGGAGATTGGCCAGAGTTGTCCAGGGAGACAGAAGAGCATTAGTGCATCAAATAGCAGCAAATCTTAATCAAGGACAAACTGTTACCGCCTCTGAACGAACTGTTCGCCGTTCATTACACCGTTTAGGCTATGGAAGACGACGACCAGTTCGAAAGCCTCTACTGTCATCCTTAAACAAGAGCAGGCGTCTCCAGTTCGCCAAGGAGCACAAGGGTTGGACAGTAGATGACTGGAAAAGGGTCATGTCGTCCGATGAGTCACGATTTCAAATGCATCATGCAGATGGCAGGGTTAGAATATGGAGAAAACAACACGAAAGCATGGGCCCCACCTGCATCGCCACAACACTTAAAGCTGGTGGTAGCAGTATTATGGTTTGGAGGATGTTTTCTTGGCATTGTTTTGGTCATTTGATTCATCGAAGAACATGCCAGAGATTGTACCTTGCTTCGTTGGCCTGTACAATCGCCAGATGTCAATCCCGTTGAGAATTTGTGGGATGAGATCGAACGGGCCATCAGGTAACGGGATCCAACAGCATCAAATGTGCAAGAATTGGAAGGTGCAGTTCTTCAGAGTTGGTCTCAAATTCCTCCTACAACCTACCAACATCTCATAGAATCCATGCCCCGAAGAATGCAAGCAATAATAAGAGCGAAAGGTGGCCCAACACTGTATTAAGGGGGTGGTCATAATAATTTGGCCACTCAGTGTATATAGGTAGAATAAAGGTTTACGCATGCGCCTGTATAATCAGTTTTTGTATAGTTACAGGTCAGTACGAGTAAAGGGCTCGTTTCTAGTACGTTAGATTCCAGGCGACTCATATACTTCTAGAGCACGTATTGGATACACAAATTAAGCGATTTGAGTAAAATAAAATTCATTTTATGCAGAAAACAATGAACTATTTAAACCACGTTTATTTCAATATTGTAATTATTGAAATAAGAAAAATATTGAAAAGAATTTCAACTTACCACAATAGAAGTTTCATATAACAACATAATGTGTAATAGCGTTGAACACAGCGTAGAGCACTGATTTTCTGTTACCATTTGATGAAAACAAGTGCACAATCGCATCAAATGCTTTGATAGAGGGCTGATTGTAATGGGCCAAAGACTCGGAACGAGTATCTCCGAAACTGCACGACTGGTAGGGTTGTTCACAATCTGCAGTAGTTAGTATTTAAGCAAAGTGGATAAAAGACAGTAGTCGCGTTCACAATCTCTTCACTTTTCTCGCTTTTCTCACTTATCTTGTTTAAGTCACTTTCAGTGACATGAGTTTCAGGTAAGCGAAGTCTCAAAAGTCACTTTTCTGAAAGCGAGTCCGTACCTACTTTTCCCTCTGTTTTTCTTACTTTTCTGGTTTTATAGCTACTAACTTCCGGAATATCTCGAATTTGCGTTACCGCTGCTAATTTGGTACAACCTGTCTCCAGTTATCTACAAAGAACTTGTGGCATCCATGCCAAGGCGAGTTGAAGCTGTATTGCAGGTCAAAGGTGGAGCAGTGAGTTAATGGTCATAGTGTTTGGCTCTTCAGTATATTTTGATATCTACCATGCTAACAAATAATGTTCAAAAGAACACGGACATAAATTGTGACATTGCCTTCCACAACAGAAAGAACTTAATCCCCCCCCCCCAGAAAAGATATTTTTAACTACAAGAAATGCGAAGAATAGAAAAGGTAAGTAAAAAAGGAAACTTAACAGTTCAGACTGATGATTCTGTGAAATCTGCAGCCATCCACATATTTCAAAAAAAAAAAAAAACAAACAAGAGAGTAGTAGAAGAGGCATCCTTGAATGAGGCGACTTAAGAATGAAAATTCATCCGCATATATTATCTTAAGAATGGAAATTCACCGCCAATGCTGTTTTTACTTCACTGTTTAATGACAGAATGAGTTTTAGCAAATAAGTCAAGATGAAACGGAATCAAAGTTTTACAAAAAAATCTATTTATCTGATAGAAGGCATAACCACAACTTGCCCACAAGTATTCAATTGGAAGAATTTATCCGTTATTTAAGTTTTACTATTGTGTATTTTCACGTTACTCATGTCAGCAGGCTGCTATGAAATGTGCAACGTAGTTATCATAAGTTTTTGTGCCCAGCAGTTTGATGGACATTAAGACTTTTTTTCCATGTGCATTTGAATGGTTACATTTGCAACCATTTAGTTTTATCTTCCACTGCTTAATATAGTTACTGTTTTTATTATTCTCATATTGTTTCCGATTCTCGTCTTGTCCACGTCACAGGCTGAAAATGTTTTTGATAACCCAGAGCATAGACTTGGTCAAATACGGGTCAAATTCTCGAATGGAAACCTGTGCTACATGTAGTGTACAGGTTGAGGTTATTGGTTTTTCAAGAATTCGATTAGTGTGTGCATACAGCCTACATTTCAGAATTGTTGGAGAATGGATTTCTAACTTGGAGTTCGACCAGAAACGTTTTGGGAAAAAAAACAGAAACACCTGCTTCAATGGATTGAAGGTGATTTTCTAGAACTAATTAATTGAGTCATGGGCAAAAATAAGCTTCTAAGTTGGAGAAGCATTTAATAGATGGTTTAGGAAAGACCAAATTCAGATGAAACATAAATTATTTCAATGAATGCTATCTTTTATTGGTCTCCCAATTAGAGAACTACCCGCAAAAAGAAAAAACGCAGTTATATTTAAATACATTTGATGAACCTCAAAGGCTGTTAATCAAGGATTGTGAAGGAATTAGACTTGAAGAAATTATGGGGACAATGGACAACTTTTGAAAGAAATAGACGGAGTTAATGAACCAAAGAAGCTTAGTAGGGACGTACAAATTAAGGGGTTTGCAAAAAAAGCAAGCTCTAGGCCATTGGGAAGGAGTGAAAAGGTGGAAGTGGTGAGTGACACAGAAGATAAGTGCGTGCCATTATTGCAATTGGAATTAACAGATAGTGTCCCTGTGGAAATAAAGAAAAATTATGATAAGCACCGACATACAACAGCTAAATTTATTTAAAGAACCATTCTTTTCTGAAGATGGTCTAATCTTTTGAAGAGAGAGGGATAGAATACGAGTGGTTATTCTGAAGAATAGAAGTGTTACTAATAAAACAATACAGAGTTCCCATGACGAATCGGTTGTGGAGCATCTTGGATTCCGGAAAATGGCGGATTGAATTGTAAACTATACATTTGGTATCATTTGGAAAAGGATGTCCGGGATTACATAACGGCATGCGAGGCCTGTGAAAAGAATAAAGTAGCAAGAGGTTAACAATATGGGAATCTATAGCCGTTAGAGATACCACCAGGAAGATAGCACACTATATATCAGCACTTTGTGATATATCACCACATCCCATCAAGGAAATAATGCTCTTTAACGATGACTGATAAGTTATCTAAGTGAGTCTGGTTATCCCCCTGTAAAACAACCACCTCAGCTAAGGAAACCACCAGCTTGTTAGTAGATCAATTCTTCACGGTACAAGGATTCTTAAACGCCGTCATATCGGACCAGGATGTGCATTTCATATCAGGGATGTAGAAGGAGATATACTAAGTGTTGAAGACTACTTTAAAGTTTGCAAATACCTACCATCCACATTCAGATAGATAATTCGAAAGAACAATTCAAACCGTAATCTAGATCCTTAGAAATACTTTGATTTGGATAAAAGTGATTGGGAAGATTTTCTGACTTCAATAAAGATCACAATTAATTCCTCAACAGCAGAAGCAATTGGGATGTCTACATTCATCTGCGATTTGGGAAGAGAAGTGCAAACTCCCCCATCAGTTAACAACTTTGGAAGAATGGAAATAGGTACAGACTCCTATCTATTGAGGTTTGTGTAAGTTCAATCGAATATTAAAGCTAGCACAAACTTGGAGTAGAGGAATCATTCGAAAAAATATTGAAAGCATCGAATAAAAACTCATCGAGCTTTCAAAATAAAAGTAGATGACCAGGTATTAGTCAAGGTGACGTGAATTAAGCCATTAAGAGGTGTTATACAGAAGAAATTATACGGGAAGTTTGTAGGTCCCTTCAAGATTACACATATCATGAATAAAGTTTTGGCATTACTTTGTATCCACAGAAAATAGAGGTGCAGAAACAAAGTTTCTCATTGTTCCTTCATAAAGTCGTTCAGACGGAGAAAGAAACAAAGACAGGCACCTATTCTCGAGCTACAGTTAAATGATGTGTGTTATGTGGGAAAAATTGCTTGATATGAGGGGCAAGGATCCTAAGAGATGATTGAAATGACTCATCAAAGTGGAGTCATGAAGGAGATGATGATGGATGACGAAAAAAGCATCGACAGACACATGACAAGGGACAGAGAAAGTTTGGAGTTGGAGAGAGTGTACAGAAAGAAGAGTGGTAAAGAAGTGAGGAGAACAAAAGTAAGGAAAAGAAGGCAGGGCAAGCAAAGATGTTCCGCTTTGTTTCGTCGCGTTGGCCATACCAAACTCTACACTAGAGAATCTTCAGGTAACCTCCGTAAAAGGATGGAATTCACCACTCTGCGGTTTGCCGATCTCTCACTCAAACTTGTGTCGAAAAACAAAAGTTTCATGCACAGGATAGAGGCAGCAAAAGTTCCAAGCCACCCGGAAGATTTGAAGGAAGAAGCCTGCTCAGAAACTCATCTCATAACTTCGAAGTTTCATTTCCCGCTGTGAATACGAACATTGAATTCGATCGATGGAGAGTCCAAGCCCTGAGTGGAGAGATAGAGGAAATTGCCTTTTCGTAAGTCCATGACTTTACTCAATACGTTCTTTAACTTTCTGCCAAGTGAACTGCCAGAGAGAATATACAGGGTCGGGACACATGAATATGACCACCTGCTAGTATCTGGAATATCCACCTTCGGTAGCAAGCACAGCAGCTAGTCGACGTGGCAGAGAGTTAATTAGTCCTCCAAAGGTGGTTGCAGATATCTGGGACCATTCGGCGATCAGTGCATCCTCTAATTTTATTACCAAGTGTGGTGGAGGGTCCAGCTTGCAGACATGGCGATCGAGATGGTCCAATGATCATCCCCTTATGGAGGTCTGACAGGTCACTTGCTCTGCTCATGATGGCAACAACTGCTGTATTAACAGATGCTATTACACGTCTGCTTTTGTCAGCTTTTAATGATATGCAATGATTTTTCATCTGCATACCATGGGACGTTCCAACATGTTCGAGACGAGGTGGTCATATTAATGTGTCCCGACGCTGTATGTCACTCATAATGCAGAGCTTCATTAAACTTTTGGTCTCACATGAAAGCATATAATTGCGATCGTGCTGATGGGATTTATCAGCGATAGTGTGTAGAGCACGTAATAAAAGTAATTTCATCGCTACCCTTCTGAGAGACTGCAAGAGTAATTTTGTATATGCCAATTTACCCAAATTAATATTCTATTGTGTGTTTGTGGATTTCCAGCTTGCGACAAGCTCTTGTTGCAGCTTTAATTACCTGTTGATTCATTATATCGGGTGTTCTCGGCTACAGGTCTAGAGAAGGCACAGCCAAAACTCGCCCACAGGAATTTGTCTTATGTCGGAAGAACTAATCCGTTTCTTAAGTTTTGCTATTGTGTATCTTCAAGGCCCTCATGTCAGCAGGCTGCTGCAAGTGTGCAACATAGTTATCATCATAAGTTTTTGTGCCAGCAATTTGATGGAAGTTAATACTTTATCTTTCCATGTGCATTTGAATGCTTACATTTGCAATCATTTAGTTGTATCTTCCACTGCTTAATAAATTTACTGCTCTTATTAAACTCATATTGTTTCCAATTCTTGTCTTGTCCGCATGACACATAAGCTCCACAGAAGCCACAATTCCCCTCAATCCCTTAAAAATATCTAGGTGGCCGCCCTCATTAAACATATCAGGTTCTCTCGAAGCTATATAAATTGACAAGTGAGACCATAGTGTAAAGCCTGTTTCACAATTAAATCGCCCCACATTAGCCCCAGCGGATCCACCAAGGAAGCATATACTAGTGCTGCCACTTGCAAAGCAAGCGATTTAACATTTTTCTGTTTCCATTTCACAATTAAAACTGCGGTCGCATTACCTATCTTCAGATTGGTTCATTCGCAAACGAGATCGTCGTCACTCCAAATGGCATCTCGCAGCGACGTTCATCGCATTCATAGGCATTCAGCTGTTTTGGACACCAATATATTTTAATTACATTCTCAAATGCCGACTTCGTATCGACAGTTTTCTAAAATATCGTATTTCTATTTATCATATTGTTTGATCAGCTGATATTATATTTTCAATATTATCACAAAAAGCCCGATAATTATCATGATATGATGACAGTTTTAACACTCCAAAGATGGCGTGCAGTCTCACGGACCGCAGCACTGAATATCTTTTTATGAATTTAAAAGAAACAAATGACCAGTTCCATATTCTCCCAACTTGGACCCTTCTAAAAGTCAGTATGTCATAATCCATGATTTCTTCCCTAGATTCACATATATAGGACGTGCAGTCTCAGAGACCGCGCACCACCAACTTCGTTACTAAAATAAATTGATGTAAAGTAATTTTTAACTTCTTTTTAATTTTTTATTATCTAAATATATTCATTAGTTCATTTCCAATGTATTTTTATTTATTAATATTTTCCTACTTAGAAACTTTTATATGAAAACAAATATTTGGATTGAAACGCAACTAATAATGCAAGTATACCAATGCTGTTTTCTGAATTTTAAGAGCAATAAACTCTTCTATAAATATAATTTCATATATATTTAGCCTCCGTTTATACTAGTTTGAATAAAATAATTTTGATTATCAGGAATACTTATTTTACAGTTTTTTATAATAAAAATAGACATTTTTATCCTCTGGGAAATGATTGCTATTATTCATTTTTATAATGGTTTTTTTTTATAAGAAAGTATATTTGTATGATAAGTAAAAACAATGCAAAGTATCAATTTTCAACAATTTTATTTTTATAAATGCCTTTCCTGAAATATTAATGTCTAATTTTGACGGAAAAAGAAAGGTTTTTAAATTACTTTCTAAAAGTTGCGTTTTTTGGATAATATTGAAAAGTTTTTGAGATGTTCCGATAATAATGAGGTAAATTAAGTGATAGATAAAAATATTCTTGAATTTCATTTTTGAACATAAACAAAATTAGTTTCAAAATGCGGTCTCATAGACCACGCGCCACCGTCTGTTACAAACACCTGCGCCACCTCTGGAGTGTTAATGATTGGCCAAATTTATGCTTTTAATTTGAATTGCATTCAAAGTAATACCTGAAATTGAAGTAAATAAATAAGCAGTTTCATAAACAATCAAAATTTATTTGTATATGTAGAATATCCTCTATAACTAAACAGTCTTATAAAAAGTTAACTAAGTGGCTGCACTTAATGAAAATATCATATTTTTAAGAAATATTTTCAGCAAAATAAAAAAAACAAACTTATAATATTCATTTGACTAAACAACCTTTCTATATGTGCATTGGCATAAGTCAATGTCATCGATGAATTATGTTATAAATTAGATCATGAAATTCTAGTATATGCTAGGTAATGTATTATTTAAATAGTCAATTCATCACTTTCTCAACCCGTTCTGGGATGAAAGTCGATTGATGAATAATTGAAGTCTACACACTGTGTCCCACAATGTGATAAAACATAGCCATCACAAAAAATTTCCACTATTACAACCCATCATATAACACTGTGACTATTACAGTAGAAGACATAACATGGCGAAAATTACAGGTAAGCACTATAACTATGAGAGCCATGTCACATGCTTTTGTTGGATCTGTGACTAGAGTTCTCTCACTGTAAGATGAAATGGAAGAGTTTACTTTATCGCTTTCAATAGGTAGTAGGTAGAGTAACTAGCGGGTGTGTCTCAGCACAAGGTCGCTACTTCGCATGCGCGTGCCAGGAAAACTTGGCTCATTACCAAGCTACATGGATTAAAATCTGTGGATTGGTGGCTTTGATTTAGCAATGCGATTATGGTGTAGACCATTACTACCAAGAGATAAAATAGTTAATAAAATTATTAATAAGTTATTGCAAATTTACTTGTTAAAATGAAGAAAAAAAATTAAACGATCAAGTGTTTCATATTTACATGTTTAATTGTAAATTCTGCTTTTAATTGAAAATTAAAAATTCAAAAATGTAAAGAAATTAGACAAATTAGACAAAATTGTTCATAGATTCCATCGAAACTACCTGTATTTGGAATCGAAAACAGGATTAAAAAAATAATACAATTTTTTCAAAATGCCCATAAGTTATAATTAATCATTAAAATGTGTAATTAAAAATTTTACTTTCAAATTTTACTTTCGAAAATTTTTTCAAAAATTAATTGAAAATCGTGGAAATTAAAATTTTCAAGCGCTTGGGCATTCCTCCATTTTTCAAAACTATTATATTTGGAATTATACTCATTTACTGGTAAAGTTGTTTATCATTTATATTTTTATTATGAATCAATCTATTTTTGATAAAAGCATCTTGAAAATATTTGTATTGTTTTCTGAACGAATCAAAATTTTAGAGACATTTTATAAGTATTTTAATATTTTTTATAAAAAGGTTCAAATTTTTTATCCTCATTAAAGTTATATAAGGAAATAAAACTTTAAAATTATAACTTCACATTTTGATCTAAAAATCGACTAATTATATTTGTACTTTCGTAATCTATCTCTTCTTTGCTTTTTAGATGTTAACAATTAAATTTTTCAAGATGACATTCATGTTTAGAAATTTGGGAAATTATTGGTAAATACTATTTTGAGCAAACGATTAGCTCTCCGTATTGACGTAACCAAGTATTTAATTTATATTTTGAGAAATGTGTTAATTTAGAATAATCAAACATTTCTAAATGAATATTAATTTCCACTCAAGTCTTGAGGGACTGAATTAGGAATTGACTATCAAATTAGCAATGACACAAGAGGTTCCGGGTACAAAATAATATCAGTCATTAATGTTATGACTTTTTGCATGGGTTTTGCTTGTTTAGAAATAACAGAAAACAATGCAACATTGCATACACAAAATTTTAGTTTGTTTTTTTTTTTTTATTTCTGCCACTCCTCTCCAGGGAAACAAAAGAAAAACATTAAAATTGTGATTATTTTATTTTTCTTGTGTCATCAGCAATAACACATCAATATTTCTTAGAATCCATTAATATTTTAAGTTTCAAAGAAGCATCAAAATTGATTATTTATAAAATATCTCTAAAATTTAGATTCGATCAGGAAACAATACAAATATTTTCAAGATGTTTTTATCAAAAATAAATTGATTCATAATAAAAATGTAAATGATACACAACTTTACCAGTAAATGACGGAATCTATGAAAAATATAGATAGTTTAGAAGGAATCTATGAAAAATGTATGTCTAATTTGTCTAAATGGTATATTTCTTTGCAGGTTTGAATTTTTAATTTTCAATGAAAAACAGAATTTATAATAAAACATGTAGGGCTACATGTGATCGTTTAATATTGTTACTTTTTTTTAACAATTAAACAAACGTATTAATAATTTTATTAACTATTTTATCTCTCGATGATAAAGGTATGGTGATTGTGCAGTCCTTCTCTCTCTTTTTTTCACTCTGTGTATTTACACATGATAGCTTTTTCTCGTGGAGCGATGTATTGCTTCCATATTTTCTCGGGGGTGGTTCCCCTTTGCTGAATAGCCTTTCATTGCCGTATGTGGGTTTTATGGCTCTTTTCCACTCTGGACAGAGGAGTCAGCTTAATTAGCGCGCTTTTCTTAGTTTCGTCTTTTGTGAGAGCGTGACTTTTCTTGGATCGGATGAGAGACGGGCTTGGCTGTCAATTGATTGGTCGATTGACTTGTGTCGGCTTCTTTATGAAGTTTAGACAGTTTTTCTCTCCGAGTTTTTGGAGAGGAAGTTGGTGACTGGTCGGCCAGGGGAGCAGGTCGTAAGACCTCGCTCGCTGGTCGGGCAGAGATTGTCGCTGGGCGACCGCTAGTGCGAGGTCGGACCTCGGAATTGCTTGTTCGCCGATGGTCCTATGGCTTCGAGCCTTGTCGTAGACGGATGGGTTCCCAGTCTCGTTCGGCATTGTTTGGGGACGGCTTTGCTTGACACCTGGTCGATCCCCTCTCTGTCTCCTTGGTCTCAGCTGTCTCTTTTTTTCACGCCGGGTCCTCACTGACTTTATCCATCTCATCAGCTGCTCCAGAGAATCATCGTAGCTCCGTCGGTAAGCTGAGATTTTCGTAGGCAAGTTTGCACCGATTCGCGTTTTACAGTCGTACTTTGCTGTTTTTACTCGCTTATCCGTCTTCTTCGTTTCCTACTTTATATCCCTGTTACCCAATCCAACTTTCACTCTGTCTAATAAAGGCGTTATCTATGGCCCAGACAGTTTTCTTTCTTTTTCTCTGCTCACGAGAGCGCTCAGCCAGCACTACTCTGAGGATGATTGTCGCCGTGTGTTAGGTAGTATGATTGTAAGTAACATTTTATTTGTTTTTAGCTTTGTGGGTTGAAAGGCGTGTTTTTGTTATGTTGTTACTGCTTGGCTTTTTATGATTGATTGCTTTGTTGTTGATTGTTATTTACTTTTGTTATTTTGTTTTGTTTATTAAACTGTTTTGTTTTACTTCTTTATGCCTTTTTATTTGATGCGTTATTTAAGTTTAAGTCTTATTTATAACCTTGTTTTTTTGCTTTTGGTGTTTTTTGCTCTTTCTTGTCCTTCATTGCGAGTTTGGTAGTGGTTCAGCCTCCTGAATACACTACGTAAATTGTCTATACACTTTTACCATCCTTAACACAACGCAAATTCAGGATCGTTGAATCGTTCGCCAATATCGTAGTGGTTCCCTTTTCCCCGTTTCCCATATAACTCGTGCCGTGATCCCTGGGATTCAGGGTTTCTCCTGATCGCTGCTGCCCCGTTCTCCATATAAGTAGTGCCGTGAGGTAAGGTTCAGGTCCGGTTTTCCATATAAGTGGTGCCGTGAGGAAAAGGTTCGGGTCCCGTTCTCCATAAAGGTCTACAATACAATCGCATTGCTAAAGCAAAGCCCCTAATCACAGATCTTGTGCTTTATCCATGTAGCTTGGCTATGCTCCAAGTTTTCCTGGAACGCGCATGCACAGTAACGACCTTCTACCCAGACAGTCCCGCTAGACACTCTACTTACTACCTATTGAACACGATAAAGTGAACTCTTCTATTTCACCTTACAGTGAGAAAACTCTAACAAAGAAAAACAACGAAAACAGATAAAATTAAAATAAATTAGAAATTTATTGATTTGTCCACTTTGAAATTAAAGTCTACACTTTCCAAAGTATGAAAATCTGATATATCAGCAGAAAGTATCATATCGATTGATGTATTGGCACCACTAAGATATCAAAAATTATCAATATATCACAAGTAAATTTCGCGATAATGGTAAGATCAAAATACATCGCGCTTTGAACTAGATAAGCGTTCACGAAATAAGGCAACAAATAAGGCCGGAACATTTTTATTTTTTGATTGGTTGAAGTAGTTGTAGATCGATTAAATTTCAAAACCAGCTTGAATTGAAAATCCGCCTGCAAAGCAGTTGCAGAATCTGCTAAATTTTAGAACCAGCTTAAATTGAAAATACCGCTCGTAAAGCAGATGCATAGAACAATGCCGGCAAATTCAGCTAACTGTGAAATGGCAGTTCGTGCGGAAAAACTTTGACTTGCATTGCAGACTCCGCATCCATTTGTTTTCCGCCCGCAAACTGTAATTTTGAAACAGACTTGAGACCATTTCGTAGCGTCCATGACTGTCTTCTTGGATCTATTCAAACAAGCAAGACTCCTCACCAAATTTATCAAAATGACTCAATTAGAAAAAAAACCCTACTATCGCGAGGTCAGTGAATATATCAAAACATCCTCGCTGGGTCACTTTTTGGGTGGGTCGCTGAACTTATTTTTATTTGCATTTTTAGGGCATTTCGAGGGTTTTTTATACTGCCATGTACAACCCTGTTAAAATGCGTTTTTTTAAAATTCAACTGTGAGGTGGAGGGGTTGCGACTTACTAAAAAGGGGGGTCGCGATTCGAAAAAGTTTGCGAACCAGGTTCTATGGCATAGTCTATATATCATCAATGGTTCTTTAGTTTCCAGATTCTTTAAAAAATTATTATTTATAGCATAATATTTATTACATTAACTTATACCAAGAAATTGTTGTGCTTCAGGGTGTTCAATGGGAGCAGAAACAAACTCTTTAGGTAAAATTAAATTTTAACACTTTCTGACATGCTAAAATCGGTGCAAGCAGTGGAAACAAGGAAATTTGCTTTTTTCAGTGACTAAAGATCGCAGTGAAGGCTGATGCACCTTTTACAAGATTATATTGTGTTCAGCTTTTCTTAATGCAGCTGATCCGTTTCTTCTCTAAAATAATTTGTATAAACACTTAACATATAAAATTTCAGTTATATAGGAAAATTAGACTTACTTCATATATATATATATGCAGTTTCTACTTTTTTATGTGTTAAATGTCAAAAAGAGTTATTTGGGACAGGGTGAAAATGTGACACAGCAAAAATATTGATACACTGATGTATTAATTCATTTTATTTCTATAGCAGATAGTTTATTGGGTAGGTATTAAACATTTCAGAACCAAAGATTTAACTAATAGTATGAAATATTAGGTTTCTGCGAACTGGGGGTTGCAACACACTCCAAAAATATAGGGACAGTAGGCGAATTACCTTTGGGTGACATCTCTTTTGCTTCTGATAACACTTTGTAGCCTTCGAGGAACAGATGATACCATTTTCTGTACCGTTGTATGGGAATTTGTTACCATTCCTGCTGTACAAAAGTTTTCAGCTGTTGAACTGTTCGTGGTCATCGTTGAAGTAACTTCCCCTTAATAATTCGCCATACATTCTCTTTTGGGGTCAAATCAGGACTGCAGGCAGGCTAATTTTACACTCAAATTCATCTATTGTGTAGTCACTGTCCTCTAATGCGAACTGTGTTTAGAAATAGAAAGGAACCGGTTTCAAAAAGAGTCATAGAAAAGGCAACATATATTTTTCTGAAATTCCAATATAGAATACATTAATGTTACCATTGGAGATGTGTAAGTTTCCCAATCCATTGGAATTCATGCAGCCCCAGACAATTATTGAACCTGGCTTCTGTAAAACCACGTCGGTAACAGGTAGGATTGTCTTTTTTCCTCTTCGGTCCTAAGTACATGGCAACCATTTTTTTCAACAACAAACGTAAATGTAGATTCATCGGACCACAAAACACATTTGCACAGAGGGTCAATCCACTTCAGATGGGTGCGTGCCCAAGCCAGGCACCTACGTTTCTCAGTGTTTCAGTGAACACCTTTTGTTTTGCATAATAGAGATTCAACTTACATTTTGTGATGTAGTGCCGAATGGTATTCAACGATTAAGGTTTTTGGTAGAATCCTAGAGCCCATTACAAAATTTCTGTCACTGTTGAATGTCTATTTTCATTGCAGTGACGTCTGAAAACCCGAAAATCACGAGGAATCAGAATTGGCCTTCGTCCTTGCCTTTTACGAATGGTGGTATTTCCGCTTGTCCTATTAATAATATTATGCACTGTAGATGATGGAAGATCAAGATTCCTGGCTATTTCACGCTGAGATACATTGCTTCTAAATTGTTGGATTATTCTATTGCTCATATCTTTACCCAGTGCCTTGCCTCGACCCATGTTGTCATGTAAATGACTAGCTGCACATTGCAGTTTGCATTTAAAGAGGGAGACGTTATGACGTAATGTTCTCCAAAGGTTTCGAGAATATTCATGTCGTTTCTATGGCTTCCAGTATGTGTCTTTTCCTTCTGTCCCAACTATTATGGTGCATTTTGCTAATGGCAATTTCTTTAAAAAATTATACATGGCCAAAAAAAAAATCAGCAATTATAAATTGTACATATTTGACTTCAGTCACTTCCAACGCATGCATTATTTTCAGTTTTGCTAATATATATTTAGTCAATCATGTTTTATTTGCATTTTTCATATTGTCCCAACTTTTATGGAAATAGGTATTGTACATGCAGTTAAATTGATACATGCAATTAATCAGAAAATGTAATTATTTTATTTATAATGGTCACAATAAAAAAAAGTTCAGCATGTAATGGATTTATTTTTATAGCTGTTTTAATTATTGTATCGATAAGTTAAGAATCTACAGATCTTCTTTAAAAAAATTCACTTTTCAGTTAATCAATTTTACAAAAGAAAATGAGGATATTTGTAAATGTAAGTACTAAATCAGACAAGTTGCTATTTCACTTATACGGAATTGAAATATTAAATTTCACTTTTTATGGTTCTGAGATCAGATTTATAACAATAAAATCCATTGATTATCTCTATTTAAAATTCTTTAACTGGATAGTGTGTCCTCCCCCACATCAGGGGTGTCTGCAGGATCAATTGGATCAGTGAGTGTAATACAAAATAAATTGAATTGAGATCACATTAATCTATGGAGCGTTTAGACCAAGAACAATTCAAGTTGAAATATCGGCTGGCAAAAGAAACTGTTGCATCAGTATCAGTTATCAGGGAAACCGGCGACAGCATTAGTGGAACACGGGACAAAGGCGGGAGGGACTCCCCGCGCTTTTCAGCTTCTCATTACCTTGCCTTTCTTCACAACAGTAAATAAACTATTTTTGTGTGATAAATAGATTAAATAAATCTCTATTAGATATGAAAAAAAAGAGTAAGTTACTCTCTTTCAAATTTTATGTTTAAGGTTGCTTCCAAATCGTAAATAACCATATAGGCCTACTTGATTTCTCACAGTCGACGATAAGCAACGTTATCTAGCAAGTGGCAACGGCGTTGGAGAAGCGTTGGCCTTCCGGCTCGTATAAGGTTTCCCCGGCAAGACGTAGTGGTTGGCATGATAGGTGGGAGATTACAAGATATTATGTTCGTACAATGAAATAATAAAAATTATTATAAGACAGAACTAAATGTATTTTTGGAAGAAGCGGCTAATAAAGCTAAGCATCTGCAATAAAATGCTCACTTTGTTAATTTTCCAGTTGAAAGCATTTACGTTTTGTCCAGTTCTTTTTGTCAAGTACATAAACGCCACATGCAAACCTTATGTGCTCGGCTCATAAACCGAAGTTATAGCATTTCAGACAATTTTTTTTCTAATAATCATTTTTCTTTTCAATCTTATTGGATCGCAAATAGTATTCAATCCCCCCTTGTTTGATGCTTTTGACATAATTTTAATTAAAATACTGAAATCGTGAGATCGTGGCCGTATCACAATATATTAAAAGATCTCTCTGATTCAGGCTTTTCTTAGAACTGAGAGTTCTTATTAATTAGCAATTTCTTGAAAGTCTTTATAAATGATTAGTACCTGGAGATAATGGAGAGTTAACAGATTATTGAGAAAGAGTGGAAAGAAAACAGAGGAAGCAGTCCTTTAGCTCCGTGCTGTATTGAGTAAATGGTCAAGCATGTAAACACTAGAATCGGCGACCGCTAGACTACACATGGGGATGAATGGCCAAGTTTTGTTTCAAGACATCAAAAGAAGAGCAGCAATTGCAACAACATCAAGTGTACATCTTAAGTAAGATTACGTGACTATTAAATTATTTAGACTAGCAGTGGCACACTTGGAGAAGTCCAACCATTGTGAGCCTTTAAGAAAAATTTTTCGAATTTTCATTAAGAATTTTTACTGTATTAATTCTAAGCGTTTTTCATGTGTTTATTTTTAAGATACTGCAAAAATTATTCAAAAAACACAGCGTCCGAGCCATGCCGGTATTATCACCTGGCTAATTTGGTAGCACAGCAGATCCAAACATTTCATAAAAATACATTTTGACTATATTCTGTGTGAATATGAATTTTGAACACTGAGATGCTGATAATGCGATGATTGAACGTTCCTTTCTAAGAATTATTAATAATGAAGATAAAATGATGGTGCAGTGACAGAACATATATAAGGCAACGTCTATTCAGGTGGCATGGGTGTCACACCTGTCTCCCTTGAGCTCCCTATCAAACGTCCAGGACGGGCAAAAATTTACGTGTCTGGAAAGGAAAGACAAAGAATGAGTATTGGTCAGACAGAACTTTGCTGCTAAAACAGAAAAGGCTATACGGGCTTTGGAAACATCTGGACAATGGGAGTTTCGAAAAGAGCAAGAGGGTATAAAAGCTTCTATGTCAAGAACATTACGGGTTCTCTGCTATTTACTGAATATTGTATATTAGGGATTCTTTGTTATGAAATTTAATGTATATTTTTAAGCGAGATTAGCAATAATTATTTGTATTTGAATTGTAGAGTTTAATTGTAGTGGGAATGGATTCAGGGTAGATTTATTGCAGATGTTAATTTAGTGGAGATTTAGTGGTTTTAGCGAGGTTAATAAATTGTGACTTTTGTAAAAGAGTTTAGAATGTATAAGACTAATTTTGGGTTGCATTAAGTATTATAGTGTAGAACTGTTAACTTCAGAGTAAGTGGGTTTAATTTAATGTTTTCCTATCAGGGATTTGCCTACGAATTGTCTAGTATAATTGAATAGTGTAATTGTTGACTTAACTGTTTAAAGATATTAAGTAGAATGAAGTATAAGTGATTTATTGAGATTACTAATTATGGATTCTGTATTAGCTTTGAGATTACCAATATGAATTATGTAATTTGTGTTGGTAATGACGATTAGAGAAGTATTCTAATGTGGACGTTGAATCGCACTTTTGTTTTTTTATTGGATTGCTTTGTAAGGCAATTGGTGTAAAGGTAAGACTAGCAAAGTGGGTAGTTAAATATTTATTTTATTTGGGAAAGGTTTGGCTTTATTTGTAGTGTGCAATCTTGGTACTAGTTGTTGTGTGGAGTTTTGGGTGTTTAGTTGTGTTGGCAGTGGCAGTGTTGGCCTTTGACAGTAGGGCTAGTCCCGTCATGTTCGGACTGGGGTCAGAGTCTTGTGTTACTCTACCAGTCTTAGTGTTAGTGAACCAGTTTGTAGGTTTTCAACCACTTGCATCCACTTGGTGTTCAGCATTCCCTTGTTGCCATGCCTTTGCATTTAAATAGTGAGTGACACAGAAGATAAGTGCATGGCATTATTGCAATTGGAATTAACAGATAGTGTCTCTGTGGAAATAAAGAAAACTTATGATAAGGACCGACATACAAGGCAAGTGCTAAATTCATTTAAAGAACCATCCTTTTCTGAATAAAGTCTAATCTTTTGAAGAGAGAGGGATAGAATACGAGTGGTTATTCTGAAGAATAGAAGTGTTACTAATAAAACAATACAGAGTTCCCATGACGAATCGGTTGTAGGGCATCTTGGATTCCGGAAAATGGCAGATAGAATTGTAAAACTATACATTTGGTATCATTTGGAAAAGGGTATCCGGGATTACATAACGGCATGCGAGGCCTGTCAAAAGAATAAAGTAGCAAGAGGTTAACAATATGGGAATCTATAGCCGTTAGAGATACCACCAGGAAGATGGCACACTATATATCAGGACTTTGTGATATATCACCACATCTCATCAAGGAAGTAATGCTCTTCAACGATGACTGAAAAGTTATCTAAGTGAGGCTGGTTATCCCCCTGTAAAACAACCACCTCAGCTAAGGAAACCACCAGCTTGTTAGGGGATCAATTATTCACGGTACAAGGATTCTTGAACGCCATCATATCGGACCAGGATGTGCATTTCACATCAGGGATGTAGAAGGAGATATACTAAGTGTTGAAGACTACTTTAAAGTTTGCAAATACCTACCATCCACATTCAGATGGATAATTCGAAAGAACAAACCAAACCGTAATCTAGATCCTTAGAAACTACCTTGATTTGGATAAAAGTGATTGGGAAGATTTTCTGACTTCAATGGTGGTGCAGTGACAGAACACATGTAAGGCAGCGTGTATTGAGGAGGCAAGGGTGTCACACCTGTCTCCCTTCAGCTCCCTATCAAACGTCCAGGACTGGCAAAAATTTACATGTATGGAAAGGAAAGACAAAGAATGAGTATTAGTTGGACAAAACTCTACTGCTAAAACAGAAAAGGCTATACGGAAACATCAGGACAACGGGAGTTACGAATATAGCAAGAGGGTATAAAAGCTTCTATGTCAAGAATACTACGGGTTCTCTGCTATTTACTGAATATTGTATATTAGGGATTCTTTGTTATGAAAAATTAATGTATATTTTTTAAGCGAGATTAGTAATAATTATTTGTATTTGGATTGTAGAGTTTAATTGTAGCAGGAATGGATTCAGGGTAGGTTTATTGCAGATGTTAATTTAGTGGAGATTTAGTGGTTTTAGCGAGGTTATTAAATTGTGACTTTTGTAAAAGAGTTTAGAATGGATAAGACTAATTTTGGGTTGTATTAAGTATTATAGTGTAGAACTGTTAACTTTGGAGTGAGTGGGTTTAATTTAATGTTTTTTTTATCAGGGATTTAACTACGAATTGTCTAGTTTAATTGAATAGTGTAATTTTTGACTTAACTGTTTAAAGATATTAAGTAGAATGAAGTATAAGTAATTTATTGAGATTGCAAATATGGATTCTGTATTAGCTTTGAGATTACCAATATGAATTATGCATTTTGTGTTGTTAATGATTAGAGAAGTATTCTAATGTGGACGTTCAATCGCACTTTTGTTTTTTTATTGGAATCGCACTTTTTGTGGACGTTGAACAAATTGTTTTGTAAGGCAATTGGTGTAAAGGTAAGACTAGCAAAGTGGGTAGTTAAATATTTATTTTATTTGGGAAAGGTTTGGCTTTATTTGTAGTGTGCAATCTTGGTACTGGTTGTTGTGTGGGGTTTTGGGTGTTTAGTTATGTTGGCAGTGGCAGTGTTGGCTCGTGACAGTAGGGCTAGTCCCATCAGGTTCGGACTGGGCTCAGAGTCTGCTGTTACTCTACTGGTCTTAGTGTTAGTGGACCGGTTTGTAGGTTTTCAACCACTTGCATCCACTTGTGTTTAGCATCCCCTTGTTGCCATTCCTTTGCATTTAAGCGTTTGCACATTGGGAATTTCGGTCCCTTGTTAAGGTTTGACATGGTAGCTTTGCGTAACTAATTGGGAATCTCCAGAGCTTGGACTTATGCTAGCTTCTTGCCTGATCATTAATATGTCACTATGCAGTTATTGCAGTGTGGAAGCAATCTGGAATTATGTACTTTGCATATTTATTTAGTTCCTTTGTTTGTATATTATATTCTTGTAAATTTTGTAATTAAAACTTTTCACAGCAAATCAATCTTCCCATTCCTTTATCTTAATTTAAGCTGGCAACCTTTGGAAGGATTTCTGTTGGCTTTACCTTTTAGGATATCACCACTTCGTAAACTCTCACCCTAGACAGACGCTATCATCATTTACCCAATTCAATGGAAGAGGAAGGGGAAGCTGCCATTGCCTCTGGAGGTTCTACACTGACCAAGGTTTCCAAATACACAAATCGTCTGAACAGTTTTCTTTATGGGTGGCAGTGGATGTACGTCTGTGTCCTCTGCATTCCCAACAATCTGACTGGGGTTATTCACTACTTGGTAATCTGTTTTGCAATTGCAGTGTGTTGCAATGTCTTGAAGCAAAATTTCGTCAATGATTAATTTTGTGTGCTCTAGCAGTCGCTGTTCCCTCTGTTGACATGCTCACCAATCGTTCACCACTTACACAGTTCCAGCAGTGTGCTAGCCAAGCCAATACAGCACTGAGTGAAGGGACTGCTTCCTCTATCACCTTTCCACTCGGTTTCAGTAGTCTGCTCTCATTTTCAGTTCTGAGTTATCTGCAATTACTGCTTATTTTTAAAGATTTTCAAGAAACTATTATGCTCTAAAATTATCAATTCTAAAAACAGCTCGAACAACTGGAAGCCTAACTCGAAAGATAAACTTATGGAATTAAATCTCAATGTGACCGACTTATGGAAATAATAAAGAAATTTGTTTGACTTTCCTGAATCTAGAGGAACATAGACATTTTATAAAGTTACTATATTAGTGCCAATCGATAAAAAGAATTATTTGAGAAACTCTTAAAATCCTGATTGAATTTATGTACCTTTGTTTAAAAGAGAACTGACTTTTATGTAATATCACACTATTTATAAAAGATATTAATTCAGGTATTATTTGCGTTATTTTGACCACACGTTTGTTGTGAATATATATCGTTATGATGTTACAACATTGATTATTTTGATCAATTGAATTCTTGTGTTTTTCATTTTTTCCTGTATGGCCCCTACTAAAGAGATTAACATGAAATCTTCAAATAAGACATTTGCAAAGGATCCCCTTTACCCCACAAGTCTTAGGAGAGCCACATAGCAATATTTCATTGGACTCTTTTATATCTAGTGTTTGAGATTTAACTGTGTAAGTGATATTAGCATGCGAATTAGTGAATATATCCGAAGAATATTGTAAAATAACCCGGCTTTACAATATGTAATGACCAACAATGTAAGGCAAGGTTTGTTTGATATAAATCAGTTTCATTAAGGCATGTAATGAAGATTCCATCCCACCTCTGTGAAAAATAATACAAAAATTGAATTTGTAAAAATTTGAAATGCCAATTTCTTCGAGCTTTTCTTAAAATAATAATTCTTATAATTGATAATTCTTAAAACTTAACATTTTCTTAAAAATCTTTAAAAATGACCTCAATTGGAGATAATGGAGAGTGAGAAGGAGATCAGACTACTGAGAAGGAGTGGAAAGCAGGAAGCAGGCACTTCCCTCGGTGCTGTATTGCTTTGGCCAGTACACTGCTACAACTGCATAAGTGGTAATTGATTGGTGAGCATTTGAACAGAAGAAAGCCGACTACTAGACCACACAAAATTAATCAAGGACCAATTTTGCTTCAGAACATCGACAGCAGAGTGCAATAGCAGTAAGTTTACCAAACAGTGACTAATCACAGTCAGATTGTTGGGATTGCAGAGCATACAGACCAAAAGATCATGTACATCCACTGCCACCTAGGAAGTTTTTTGTCTTTGGAACCTTTGAACAGTGTAGAACTGCCACCAAAAAAGAGAGTTGTTCAGAAAATTAGTGTGTTCAGTACCCTTGAATAGTGCAGAATCTTCCAGATTCAGCGGCAGCTTCCACTTCATCTTCCAATGGAATGGGTTAGCTTCATCTACAGCAGACAGTTATAGAATTATTGAAAACCAATTTGAGTTATTACTTAACTTCTTGAAGTTGTCCTATTTACCTACAACTGTAAATATCCCTGGCAATGTAGGGTGACTCTGCTAGTTATAGTTTTCTTAACTGATTGCCTTTTAAAATGGGCTGCAGCTCTACAACAAACAGACACATCTTAACGATATCAGGACGATGGATGCGGCTACCAACACAGTGGCAGTCTCATGGTCTGCAGCTCCGAATAATCAGACAGCTGATGACACCTCTCTAACTCCTGACCAACTGACGATCCCAAATCGAACAACATGTAGGTCCGCACACAATAGTGAAGGGGTACAATATCAAATCATGATAACACAAAGGTGGCTTGAAGTGAATGGGTTTTCCAAAAGCTCTCTCACAGGCCAGCACGTTACAAAACATTCGATGGTTATGAAAAATCCCTGTTTACTGGGACAAATTTGTACCCTGGCCTCGCAAATGGGGTATGGTCGTTTACTCATAGAAGCTTTTCAACAAGCCACACAGGAACTACATAGTTAATTACTACTTTATTTAACGCAGACTTGCACTGACGATCTGAGATTGCCTTTTAAGATTTTTTCTCATAAGAGATATGAGGTAATCTATACAGACAAAATACGGGTTTACAGATAGGGTCAATCATTTTTAAATTAAACGGACACAGGGCATCTACAACGATGATTCCCCTATTTATAAAACATCGCCATTTTCTATGAGCTTTGAAACACTAGAATCCAAAGTGTAGGAAAGTATTCATGCAAAATGTAACTCATAATCAAGTCAAAGCTCTGTGTGAAATATGTCACAAACTTCTACATCATAAAGTTGCCTGGACACCGCACATTACACAGCACTCGAAGAAGATAAGAGGTTTTATCAAATTAAAAATTTAATTAAGGGCAAAAAAAACTTATCTCAATCAACGCGAAAGCGTTTCCTTCTACCTTTTTGGCTGCATCTATTTAAAAAAAATTATTTCGTTAAGAACATGTAAAAGTACTTTTTACTATATTCTCACGAATATCAAAGGCTCTTTCATACACAAACACGGAGTGTTCCTGTGACACTGCCATCTGAACCTAGCAATGCTAAAGAGACTGGAGTTCATGCTGATGGAGAAAAAACGTGATAAGTAATTGGATTCGCAAATGAACGAGGTTTTAAACGCTCAGAATTTGAATGTACTTCAGAAAATGGACTATTTCACTTCAAAAATTTCTACACTTCAAAAATTTCTAAAAGCAAAACGAAATAAAGATGGCGACCCAAAACAAACGACTTTTTCAACTCAAACGGATCCTCAAACTCAGCCGATTTCTTCGTTAATAAACCCATCATTATCGTCGCAATCCCTTTAAGAGACATCTCATTATCTATTACCTCAGCAGCTCATCTAGTGACCTGAATTTCATTGGCCTGTAAGCATAAAAGAAAGTTGTTGCTGCTGCTACTATTACTGATGAGGGTGATATAATGAGTTATCCTGTTCGAAAGACCCTCTCAGCAGAATTACCTCCTCGAAAGACTTCACACGAGATCAAATGCCATGGAATACACGAGGAGTCAGTTAGTGAACATACAATTAGTAGTCAAAGATCACTTGTTTAATATAAGATGTATTATTTTCCCTTCCCAATCTGAAGAAACTCCTACCAGACCGGGAACACTTTGCAACAGTATTATATCATCTCTGCATCGCTGAAGACGTAATTGTTAACTCTTAATATCAAATGGTGATTGCAACAGACATCCCTGAAAATCAAAGGCGCACTTTAAAGTGTGACATATAAAAAAATATTATATGCACACAGATGCAAATCGTAGGCCATATCTGTGGGTATTAACAGAATAAGGCAAAATTTCGATATTAAAAACAAGCTGGAGCAACTTGATACAGATGGTATTTATAAAAGAAAGTCATGTTATTTAAATCAGGTTGGTTATTTATTTTGGTAATTATTTGATTAGATGATTAATTATTTGATTTAATATAAAAAATAGTTAGTACAATGTAATTTAAGTTGGGCCTAGATCCGAATACATGCTTTAATTTTGAAACGGGATCGGGAAAACACCTTAGTTAATAAGAAAGAAAAAGTGGGGGGGTGAGTCATTAAGATAAGAAAACGAAGGAAAAAACCTCTGGGAGGGGGAGCGCCACGAAAAGGGGAGCGGAGAGTTAAAAGGGAATAACGAGGATATACGTAATAGAGTAATCCCAGAATACTTACATCATGGATGGAAAAAATATACAGTGTGTAAAAATTAGTGAGAGAAATGAGAGGTAACCTGCAACGAGAGAGGAAGCAAGTCTAAGCTCCTCTGATGCAGTATTACTACATATGTAAAGTAAGAATGGCAACCACGTGCAGTTGACGATCAGGCATGCATGACGGCCGGCTCTAAGACGGCGGCGTTTATGGAGTAGCAGGACGAACGACCAGAGCACCTAGGCCTCTGAACAGGGTGGAACAGGCGCAGGGAGTCTTCTGGGTGACAAGCAAGGTGGCTTGGTAAGTTCCAATATGAGAGTGGAGGCAGCAGGAGTTCATCTGGAGAAACGATGAAACGCGACAAGCACTGGGCAAATGAGCACTCCAAGAAGGCGGTTGTCGGGACCACGATCCGACGTAGGCTACAAGTTGCGTCGTGAAACAACCGGAATTTAAGAGAATCACAGTGTTCATCGAAATAGATAAGTACTTTTCAAAATTCACCATTTACAGGCCCCAACGCTGTGTAACTTGGAACCTTCAGAACTTAATTCAGTTATATGATATCCTGTATGCAAACATAGTCACTTTACATTTATGACACACTAAGCATTCTAAGAGGGAAAAAGGGATATTTTTTTTCTTATCTAGAGGATAGCACGTGTTTAGGTTTAGGCTTAATTGTTCTCCACTGTTAAGTGTGTATCCAATTAACGAAATTAAGTTAATTGGCATACAATAATTATATAGACAAAAGAACTATTTGATTGATTATTTGTTTTATTAAGATCCATGCAAAATTCATGTTGTGTTGGAGGGTGACAAAATTCTACTTATTTTAAAACTCTCTATATTATTGTTTTATTGTTTTATTTAATTGATAATACCTGGATTGTTATTTTGATTTTGTTATAAATAGTTATTACCATACCCTATTTTAAATAAATGTTAATTATTGATTAAGCATGCATAACAATTTGTTCCAACTTGGGTATTTGGGGTAGTTGGAAAACTTATAACAAGTACTGAGAGAAGAGGATAAGTGGTTGATCTAGAATAAAGTAAGATTAAGGACATAACACTATACGATCACAGTTGGCGAAGCAGACCAGGAAACAATAAGGCGTATAGAACAAAAGGGTTTTTTTATTCAAGGTAACAAAAGGTGCTATGTCAATATTAAGGTAAGCGGGTTATAGAACACAGGGTTTTGGATTCACGATAATATTTACATATAGTCATGTAATAATCAGAATCCAACGAGATGAATGCGTAGTAGATACAACGTGACCAAGTAACCACGGGTAAGGAAAACGGTTATTTAGATTTGATGGGTGTTTAAGCGTTTCCTGGGCTAGATAAAATTTACTAAAGGCGTCTCAAAGGTAAAAACAAACACCGTCACACTGAAGCTTTGTGACCAATTGCGTTCTTGTAACGCCAAGGATTGTAAGGTAAGTGCTGCAGAGAAACAGTTCATCAGTCATACCTTACATAAGAAACTAGCAAAGCATAAACACCGTTACAAGAGCAACATGGAATTGACTGGTTCATTTACAATCATTAACAATTTAAAGTAAAAATTCTATTATAATTAGAAAATGGTCATTGGAGGATTTTTTTCACGCCATTACCACACGCCATTTCTATATTTATTAACTAGCAGAGGTACCCGGCGTTGCCCAGGTTAATTTACACTTGTAGGTAAAGAGATAGATCTGAAAAAATTAAATTATAACTCCCAATGGTTAAATAATAACTCAGTTAATACAACACAGAGCAAAGGGACTATCCATTCTACGAAAAATACGAAAAAACAGGAAGCCCAGGTGATATACCGGAACATCTAAACTCTTCTTGACTTGCCTCACTACTGCGGAGCATCACCAGATACTTTAGACTCACGTTTTTCTTGCCCTTGACGTAGAAGCTCTTAAACCATGTTGCTCTATTGGAAACTGCCGTTGTTCAGATGTTTCAAACGCCCGTATAGCTTTTTCTGTTTTAGCTGCGGAGTTTCTCTGACCAATACTCATTATTTCTCTTTCCTTTCCAGACACAATTTTTTTCCAGTCGTCTGGACGTTTGATAGGGAGCTACGCGTGATACCTATGCCTAATCAATAGTTGCTGGCTTATTAATGTTCCGTCACTGCATCATCACTTTATGCTCATTATCAAAATTTCTTGGTAACGAACGTTCAGTCATCGCATTATCAACATTTCAGTTTCCAAAATATACACTTTCCCACAGAATATAGTCAAAAAATATTTTTAGGAAATGTTTGGATCTGCTGTGCTATCTGAAATCTGAGGTAGACAGTTACCTTCCTCATAGTTTGAAGGTCCAGTATGCAAAATTTCATCAAGATCGGAATAAAACTGTAGATTTGTATTCAATACCCACAAACAAACCCACAAACATCCTTCTTTATATATATAGATAGATTAAAAATTCAGTTGTTAATGCATTCAGTAAATTTTATTTTAATCACTGTAAAATTTTGAATAAAATGTATTTAAATGTGAGAAATCTTGTGTCTGTGTAATTTGTTTAATAGGGAATAAAATAAATAACAAATAAACACATATTCATTCTGATTCTTAAAAATTTGTTTGAACAAATTAATACAGAATTTGATTTAAACAAATAATTAGGTCCCATTTTCACGTTTTTAGGTGTTTTGATCATGTACAGAGCATCTTCTTGTACAGATGTTGTTCCTTTGTGTTTCCTGGATTCAAATTCTTTTAGTACCTTTATTTTCAGCACATCTGGAGTGAGAAGCTGATCTCTGCCTTTGATTGCACAATGATAATTTTATAAGTTTTGGGAAGACTGTTTAACAATAGTACAGTGAGTAATTTTGCATTGACTGTTATTTCCAATTCGCTTAATTTTTCGACTATGTCAAAGTATTCATTCAAGTGGGTGCGCATGTCATCTCCTTCTCTCATTTTTGTCGTTTTAACAAAATAGCTTTTTTGTAGGACCTTTAGATTCATATATTTCATACAGTTTCAACCATATCTCTCATGAAGTTTTACAATAATTAACTTGTTTTAGCTCTTTAGGGTTTATTGATAATATTAAATCTGACCTGAGTTTCTGATCTCTGTTTTCCAAGCATCTATTGTAACTTTATTTGATAAGTCTTTGTTTATTTGTAGTCCAGTTTTTTATACCACTGACGACCTACTTGTTTCAGTTCATAGAGGGTTTTCTTTGACCAGCAAACTTTTTCCTTACCATCATTAAGTGATTTCAACCAACTCTTCATTGTTTTCAGTATTTCTTTTTCTATGTCCTTTAATCTGATTAATTTTTCAAGTGCATTCTTTAGTGTTTTGGGGACTACCATGGAGATCTCTTTGGAGAGTTCTCCATTCAGGTAAGCTGTTACTACATCCATTTGGTGTATTTCTAGTTTATACCTAATGGCAGTGCAAGTATCAATCGAATAGTGTTAATGCAAGCGACAGGTGCAAAAGTTTCAAAATAGTCTACTCTTTATTCTTGCACGTACTATTTTGCGACTAGTCATCCCTTTCATCATTCTAGTTTCCCTGTCGAATTGTATTTTTCTCTAAGGACTATCTTCGAACCAATGATGTTTATGTCACTAGGTTTCTCCACAATGTCCCATATTTTTGAGTTTGCAAGTGCTTTGAATTCTGAAAATATAGCTTCTTTCCACATGCCTTCTAGAAGGTTATTTGGATCATTTTCCTTTTTATCCAATTCCACTTTATTCGTCACCGCGGGGCCATGTTATATTCTTTTATGTTATGTTCTTACAAGTTTCAGTCTTCCCCGACCTCTTTTGAGCTTTTGTACATCGTTTATCTTTTCATTTTCTTGGCAGGTTTCATCGGCATTTTGAGAATTGTAGTCCCATTCAACACTGCTTTCCCCATCTTGTTGTTCTGGTATGTGTTTTACTTGTTTGCTTATCTAAAATTCCATGACATCTTCCTCTTGTGGTTTCAATGGATTTTCCATCTGTGGTTCTTCTCCCATGAAGTCTTTTATATTTTTGCTTCATTCAAACTTCTCCAGAAAGTGAACATCTCGGCTAACGTCTATTTTCCTATCTTGGGGATCCAACAGATGATAGGCTCTTGCTACTTCACAAAGTCCTAACATTATACATTCTTTTGAACTTTCACTTATTCCGTGATTTTTTCAAAACAAAAGCTTTGCTCCCAAATGTCTTGAAATAACTTACGACTGGTTTCATATTTGTCCAGAAGAAGTGAGGGGTTTTGCCATTTAGACTCTTGGAAGGATAACTGTTTCTTATATGGTTCTCTATTGCAATTGCTTCTGCCCAAAATGAGGTATCAAGACCAGCTTGAATCAAACAACACCGTATCATTTCGAGAAGTGTTCGATTATAACTTTTGACACCACCATTTTGTTCCAGTTAATATGGAGCTGTCAATTGTCTCTGGATTCCACACTTCTTTAGAAAATCATCGATCTCCTTGTTACAGTATTCTAAGCCATTGTCCGACTGGAGAAACTTGATTTTTCTTTCAATTCTATTTTTAACCATTGTTTTGAATATTTTGAATTTTTCCAAAACTTCACTTTTGCACTTCAAAAAATATATTTCACCCCCTCTTGAATAGTCATCAATGAATATGAGAAATACTTTGAACCATTCATCGACTCACTTCTCATGGGTCAACCACAATATATGTCAATATAAACAATTTTCAATAGATTGGATCTTTCTTCACGACTATTCTTTGGGAAAGGTCTTCTTATTTAGTTTCCTTTTATACACACTTCACTTTCCGTTAACTTGTCTTTCTCATCCAGTTTAGGTCCACGTATTCGATCCTTTAATATTGTTTCTTTTACATCTTTTTCGTTTAAATGGCCAAGCCGTTCGTGCCATTCAGTTAACTTGGATGTTTGCTTTCCATTAGCAATGACTGCATTCGCCCTGTTGCCTTTTTCTTTTAAAATGTACAAATCACTTTCTCTTTTTGCTTCCAGCAAGATTTGGCCCTGATTGGTTATGACACGAGCTCCTTGTTCATAAAAAGTTGCTTCATGCCCTTTATTAGTGATTTCGGTAACTGACATTAAAAACCTGCACAATTGTTGTACATGCAGCACATCTTACAGTGTTATTTTATCTGTTCTATTTTGAACAACCACCTTCAGCTTCACAGTGCCTTTGCCTTTGATTTTGATAGAATCATCTGTAGCCAGATTTACTACCTTGTTTACTGCAGTCATATTTTTAAACTGTTTTTACTCAGAACACATATGTGAAGATGCCCCACTGCCCAGACACAATTGTCCACCTTTCAACGTTGCGCTCAACAACTGTTGTTGGATTCTTTCATAAAGAAAGATTCATTCGATGCTCGACTTGCTCCCTGCTGTTCATTCTTTGTGGTTTTGAACGAGCATTTGGTGTACTTGTGTCCACATTTTCTGCAGTTGTGGCACTGGAAAGGGACATGCTTTGACTGATTTGATTCTTCTTTATTCCTTCTAGTTTTCATGTTCCATTTTCACGTTTTTGGGTGTTTTTTTTCATATATAGAGCATCTTCATATGTGGATGATACTCCTTTGTGTTTCCTGGATTCAAATTCTTTGAGTAGATTTATTCTGAGGACATCTGGAGTGGGAAGCTCATCTGTGGATTTAATTGCACAACTATAATTTTCATATGTTTCAAGAAGACTGCTTAACAATAGTTACAGTGAGCAATTCTGCATTGACTGTTATTTCCAATTCGCTTAATTTGTCGACTATGTCAAAGCAATCATTCACATGGGTACGTGTGTCATCTTCATCTCTTATTTTTTCTCAAATTAGTTGTTTAACAAAATATCTTTTCTTGTAGGGCTTTTAGCTTCATATATTTCATGCACTTTCAACCAGAATTCTCTTGAAATTTTACAATGTATGAATTGTTTTACCTCTTTAGGCCTTATCGACAATATTAAATCGGACCTGGCTTTCTGATCTTTGCTGCCCTAAGCATCTACTATAACTTAATTTGTACAGTCTGCATTTATCTGCAGTCAATTTTTTTCAATTTACGTAATCCTAGGTGTCATTTTTGATTAAAACTGCTTTCACTTGAAGTTTCCATGTATCTAAGTTGTCTTGCTGCAAAGTCTCAATTTGCAACATTTGATTTAAACTCTTGTTTACTATGAATTTGTCACATGGCCAATACAATGGTCCATTGGTTTTCCGCCTGCTGGGCCCATATCCTGTTGGAAATGAGGGTGATTTTGATAAGGACAAGGCAAACACTGCAAGGATTTTAACGTGTTTATTTTTACATTGTGGCATAAGAACTACAACAACAATACCACAGAATAAAACAATCCAGTTTTTTTTTAAATTAAACAATGGTAAACTGGATACTGAAATCATCTTCTTCAAACAATGGATTTGAACTTTACCCTCCAACAGAATACAGAAATTGATTTAAACAAATAATGGAAGTTTCCCCAAGAAGAGGGATCTAAAGGCAAAAATTAAATCTTTGAAAAAATTGAAACAAACCACAAATCATTTACAAAATAAAGAGTAAGTGTTTAATTTATTAAAATACACTGTAAACATCAAATAATTATAAATATGATTTTGGATGACGGAATTTTGAGGATATTCCAAAATTCAATTTTTAAAATTGGAAGATGGATCTAACTACAACACGTAGTTAGATCTGTTTTCCACTATTATTATAAATTTTATTCTATAACATATATTACTTTAATTTAAAAATGCTTTAAGTGCCTAAAATCAGAAAAATTAATTCCTACAAAGGCAAAAAACATTTTAAGAACTTTTATGCGCCATTTTTTTAAGATTTCCATAAAATTCCGTGTACTGTGTTTCCAAGTACTGCTCCATATCCATTAGATCATTGTACTTTTCCACTTTAATGGGCAAATGCCCACTGTAGGCTTGTGGCAGGGTGACTGGAATGTTGAGAGATCGTGTTGCGTGTCCATTTTTGTTAACAGGTACTAGTTGATATAATTTCCAAGGTTGTAGAATATTGTGTAATCTCTTGCATTTATGTTACTTGGATCACATCTTTCAGGCCAACTCGACATTACTTGTGAAATCATCAGGTTTTGGCTTTTTTGATGACTTTTTCTCCAGCACCAAAATCAAAGATGTCATTTCGTTCTGTCACAATAACTTCGAATGGGTCAATCCTAGCATTCACAATGATTTCAACCAGCTGAGCAGGAATATAAGCAACTTCATTCTTCAGCTTTTTTTCAATTGAAGCAAAATCTCGATCATATGGTAAAAATGAATGCCCACTTACTGGAATTTTTTGTCCAATAGAGGTGAAATACATATTCTATATTAAGTACACAAAAAGTGTAATCATATTCCAGTTACTGTTTTGTCCTATGCATCTATCAGACCCAATGATTATTTTGTTCGTGTTGTGAGAATTGCTTATATTTCAACATGGTAAATCGGAGAATGCATGAAACAATTTCTTTAGAACCTCTTTTGGCAATGGATTCATTCCACAGAAACATGCTGGCTTGATTTCTTGCAAGATTATGGACAGCAAAATTATAACAAGAACGCTGCCTTTGACAGAATACTGTGTTATGTGTCAACATTGAAAGAAAAATCACTTGCTGTCAATCCACACACAATATAAGAGTATTTGAGTTTGCTTTGCTATATTCAATGTCATCCTTAAGTGCACTGTATCCTCTTTCATCTTTGCAATGGTGAATTTCACTTTAGGTTACAACTTTTCTTGTCTCTTCTACACTTTTGGCTGACAAAAGTTGAATATAAAGTACGTGGGTTGGGGCAAAAGTCATGGCAACTATTTTTTTTCTTGAAGATACCAGTCCGTTTGAAAAATGTGACATATACAGACGAAAGGACAAGGTGTTAACTACATGTGTGGACAATGAATAGCACTGAAATATCGTAACACACTACTTTATTAGGGTTGTATACAGGGCAATATGGCCTTCACGGTGCAAAAGAATGACATCACAGTACACATAAAGTTGACATGACAAACTTGGGCCTAAAGACCCTCAAAGTAGTCCCCTGATACTGTCACCACACGCTGCTCATCACTGTCATCCCGCTACTGTCGTCCCGAACGTTGCTCGTCACTGGCTGACACACGTCCTTGCTGAAACTTTCCTACCCACCGTGCTACTATACGGTGTGGTAGGGCATTATTCCCAAGGGCTTCCACTAATTCGCTGTGACATTCCATCGCATTTCTCTCTCGGAGAACGGCTATTTTGATGTAAGCGCGCTGCTCAACACGGGTTACTTCCATCTCGCACGACACTCACTAATTGACTGATTTCACAGCCCTCGTTGCACTACTACCAGCTATCACAGAGCCATCTATTGTTCTGCATACACTGTATGCCTGCAGAACTTCCACACGACACATATACGTTTGTGATCCATTCACATATCTACAAGAAAAAAAAATAGTTGCCATGACTTATGCCCCAACCCTCGTATATCACAATATTTGCACGTATCTGATCATGGTTGTCCAAAAGACAAGTTAAATTCCGAATTGAATATGTCTCTTTTTAATCAAACTTTAGCATCAGTTTCAGGAATCTTTTCTTTAAACAGGCGATACATTTTCACAACAGAAAGGAAACTATTCATGAAAATACAGAAATACTGTAGATTTTCAATATCCTATATCCTCTCGAATTAAATCTTTAATTTCATCTGGTATTTTGTGAGGTCTATTATTGTTTAACCCTCTTTGGGCACTTGGGCTTTCACCTGCCTTTACTTTAGCTAAAAGATTTTGAAGGCGTTTATGGCCTACTGCAAAAAATATTGCATATTTCTTGACAAATTTGTATGCTTTTACTTCATACGTAACTGTACATTTTCTGTTAAATGCAGCAACATTTTTCACTGTTCTCTTTTTAACAGGTACAGTTGTTATGCACGAACACAGAAAGGCAGCTGTTCATTGTAGTTCAGCTTATAATATCCTATAAACAACTTTTCTTTATGTTCAGAAGTAAGCTCTCTCCAGCCAACGTTTTTACATTGACAGACACAATTCTAGAAAAAATAAATTTAATATTATTTAACAAAGCAACAGTTGAATGAGCTAAATTATGTGGGATTAGTCTCTTGTGTATGTCTGTTATTAAATGAACATACCCACGGTATTATAGGAAAATGTAATTTAACGACAGTTTACAGTGATACAAAACGAGAGCAAGTAATCATGGTCTGAATGAACAGCAATTTCAATCGTGATGGTGACGTTTTTTCTTAAAGGAAGGTATTCTAGCAAGTGAAAAGTCTGATAAATCACTTCTAGTCTAGCATGTGATACTGAAATGATCATTAGCAGTAGAGCAAATATGTTTCTCACAATTTGAGTGTGGGTAATATCTGTATAAAGATAATAACCATTCATACATCAAGTAAGGTCAATAGGGAGCCTTCACCATTAACGAGCTCCAAATTTGTGTGTAAACCTAAAGTGAAACACAGACTTTCACTAAAACTAATGTACCCTCTGTGCATTTGAAATGAAAACATTTATTAGTTGTGAGATTCATATAGTAAAAAGTCTGTTTTTTTGGTGGAATCAATTTAATGAGCAGCTCAACAACATCTCTAATAATACTGTAATACCCCTCAGGACTATTTAAGATGAATTGCTCCGGGACAGCAGGTGGGTCAAAAATAATACAACTGATGAACCCATAGTTTTTGTCATTTAAGGACATAATCAAGAAGGTCTTAATTTCTTATTCAAGAACTCATCAGGTATGATGCCAATACTGACTACTGCAGGGAAATCTATGAAGTGCTGAGGGGAATCTGTACACCTAACCAACTTTGTCTCTATGCAAGTTGCCTTAAAACACTCTTTTAGAAAAGCAATGCCTTCACGCTTGCTTTGTAATTTGGAACTCTTAAATTCAACAACTTTTTAGTACAAAAAAATTCAACAACCTTACAGGCATCGTCTTGGGGTGCCGTAACATAACAGAAAAATCTCTTTAAAAAGCGTTTTTTAATGAGGAGTTAAAGAAAGTCGCTCCTCGAAGAATGTAATACAGACAATATTAAAAACTTTGAAAATTCAGGTGTATTAAAGTCGATCCCCACACTGGGCAGTAAACTTAAAGTAAACATGGTTCTGCTAAAGAGAACATCTCTCAAAAATGCTTCTAAAACCAATTCCACTTCAAGTATTAAAGACATCTTAATAAAATAATTGAGGAACACATCATCATATCGTAGAATTCTCCTTACTCCTCAATGAGATCATCCTTAAAACCAATTTTAAAATTACGTTTACAGCTGTAATGTTCTTGAAAAGGGCTAGAAAATGCGATTTTGTTAATGCAACCTCTGGTTGTCCTTGGAAAGTAGCGTGCATTGTGGTCATATAATAAACTTAGCCATTGTGCTGGTGCGATTTTTCTCCTCAGTGGGCGAGTTTGAGGGCAACGTAACATAGAAATCCTAGTATTCATATGTGATGACAGATCACATTTGCAACTGACATAGAGCAGATAATTGTCAAACGTTTAAAAAATCTGGCTCTTCAGCCCAGATGTTCATCTTATCTGGTTACTTTGCCATTTCACAAAAGTTTCAGAAACACCCACCATTGAAGAATAATCTGAAGGATAAACACTTCAGGTTTTTTCACATTTTGTAACTCTTGTTCGTAGAATATACCAGCAATTAAATCACCATCATAATTTTTCATTTTATACACAATGAATTTTCTATAAAAGATTTTTGAAACCTCAAACACCTCCTCAGTCCAGTTGGGTAGATAGTTTTTGTGAAATATGTTGTTCACTTTGGAAATACGTATGTAATCTCTGATTTGTAGCCACGGGGTTGTTTGATGCACTGATGTATAATAATTGAGGCAACTTCACCCACTGATCTGGGGCATTTCGTTCGTTAATATCTGATGGAATCCCAGTAATCTTTGGACACCATTGATGTACTTGAGAGAGAGAAAGGAGACTACACTTGTCCACATGAACATTTTAATACACCATATATGTATACATTTCGGTCACAATTTGGCCTTCTTCAGTGTGACTCCAACTGAGTCATACCGAAATGTATACATATAAGGTGTATTAAAATGTTTTTGTGGACAAGTGGAGTCTCCTTTCTCTCTCTCAAGTATTCTAGCATCCACAGATTCGTAAGGTCAGTTTTTAATTTATTCTTTAGCTTAGTTACCATTGATGTAGCTTAGCACGACATCAGATAAGATATCAGTGTACATAAGTTGGTTGGAAAATGTAAAAAACTCTAACACATGTTTTTAAAGTTTGGTTAAATCTTTCCACCATTGCAGCTTTCAAATCTGATTCTGTAACAAAGAAATGAATGTTAAGTTCTTTAAAATAGTATTGAACATGTTCATCTAGAAACTCCTACCCTTTATCACTTTTCACTTTTAGAGGAACCCAACCATCTGTGAAAAAATTTTGAAAGGCTTTCTAAAGCTCAGCAACGGTCTTCGTTTTAATGGGAAAACTCATACGTATTGACAGAAAGCATCAATGCAGTAAGAAGAAATGTATATTGCTCGATCTTTTTGACAGACTGCTCAGGTCAACCAAATCTACTTGAAATTATTTGAATAGAGAAAAAGCATGGATGAGGTTATGAGGGGAATAATGTCGAATAGATTTATGCAGTGTGTAAGCAGGCACACCCCGCAATCATTATCATGTCTTTTTCAGAATGATTTGTTTTTATAGCTAAAGCAAGTACACCACCAAGCCTGGCTAGATTTTTAGGATTAGAAATGCTTCAACCATATCTTAATGTTAAGTTATAACCATTTGTACAACTGTATTTATAAAGTTTGCATGCTCAGTTGTCAATCATCTACTTTGCTAACTCAAGATTAGTCCTTATCCTCATCAATTGAAATAATGTAGCAATTATCTGATAACTGAAAATCAAGCTATACACCATGAAACAAAACCAGTTAATTAAGTAAAGTGTACAGAGTCTTTGAAAAAATTCTGTTGTGCTAAAAATGATAGTTAGTAATTATGCAAAAGCCCTGTAAGGGCCCAGTACATTCAACCATTTCTGTATCAATAGGTATTTATAGCGAAATCCGCGAAATTATCTTTGGTCAGAACTAAAGCCTTCTGTTAACAGTTTCCCGACAGACGAGGACTCTAGTGTCCTCGAGCATCCGTTTACTAGCACACAATATTTAAGAACGTCTAATTTCAATTCAACTGATTATACAACAACAGTTTAATTTTATTCAAGTCAGAGGCATTTCTATTTCTATTGTCTGCATTTAAAGTTAAAAATAAACGATAGAAATAATATAAAAATAATTTTTAATGCACATCCAACAGTAAGTGACCTTAGGTGATAAGGTCAATGTTACTAAGCTCATTATAATGAGAGCTATAATGCATTATAATAATGTGACACGTGTGTATGATTTATTACGATCGAAAAAAGCGAGAAAAAACATTAAAATTAATAAATTTTTTGACTTACAGAAGCATGTGCAATCAGGGAGTGCCCTTTTCACTAATTCCTGGAAGAATAACCATGTGAACAGCATTCTGTGCCTCAAAAATTTACTTTAATAAAAAGAAAAGAAACCATAGTTTTCATTAATTGTTATGTATTAATTTTTTATGTGAAAATAGGTGAATTATTCTTTTATTTATTTGATAATTGAAGCCCTCAAAAATTCGCTCATTTGATGACGTCACAAGCACATACTTAGCCTATATAAAAAGTCAAGAGCACTTGTGCACGTGCTGTTTTGACCTTCGCTTTAGAATCATCATACAGGCATCAGAAATCTACGTGCGGTTTTTTTTACCCTTTCATTGAACGTCGTAAATTTATGTTCTTGACAGCCAAGATATTTGTTGTTGTTTTTTTAATTCATTTTCCTGTTTTCAGGAAAAAATTTGTTGAAGGCCATTTAACAATTTTCTCCCAATTTTTTCATCCTATTTTAACGGATTTGTGTTTATTCAAGTTTTATGTAGTAAGCATATGTTTCCAATTTCTGCTTTTTCTTACGAAGATTTTATAGCAAACCTTAGTTTTATATGCCTCATTATGTAGCATAGGTTACCCCCCCACCCACTTAGAAAAGAACATATATTAGACATTATCATTTTTTAAATTTCATAAGTCATTTTATGAATGGAAAGCTTATTCTAAAATTTAAATTATGCTATAAAGAATGTGCATTTTTATGAGAGAATGTTTTAAAGTGTTTTCATAAGAATATCATCGAATCTTTGTAATAGATATACATTTCTTTCATCACAAGTAGTCTAAAATCAGGAATGGATTTTATGGATTTCCTCATCCATTCCTGCTAAATTATTTATTTATTTATTTATTTATTTATTTATTTATTTAAATAAGTTAGATAAAAAATACAACAACGCCCACCAGAGCCAGAATGGTCAAAGACCGACAAGTGAGGCTCAGGGGGCGAAAAAAATTAACAAGGGAAAAATAATAAATGTTAGTAAAAAACTATCAATGGTAACAATAAATAAAACAATAGAAAATCAAAAACATTATAAAACTGATAACAAATCAAGATTGGCCGAGGACATAATTTAGAGGGCCTAGCATAGTTTCATGAAATTAATTTAAAATTAAATAAGGCAAAAAGATGCAAATAATCAATATCGAAAATAATATAATAAATATTAATGATTTCATCTAAGTAACAAATTATGAATATGATATCATTATAACATGTTAGTTCTCCCAACAGTAAGTGGAAAAATAACAATAATTCAAAAACACAGAAGAAAACACAGCAGCATCAAAGTTATATATTAAATTGATATGCCAATGAACAAAGCTAATCACAATTTAAACAAATAAATAGTATACTACAGAAGAACTTTTACATAAAAAATGCTGAAACTAACTTAAGGCTAACATAAACATAAATTAAACACGTAATTTTTTATAGTTTTGCGTAAAATACGATAAGGAGACAATAGACGAATTTCAGGAGGCTCCTGTGACCAATAGTTAACACCGACAAACGATATACATCTATTCCTATAATTCAAACGAGTCATTGGAAAATAAATATCTTGAGCGTTCCTGGTCGGATAATTATGCCTATCGTTATTACAGCAAATAATTAAAGGAGTAGTAACAGTAAGTAAAGAATTGACAATCTTATATACAAACGAACAGAGTTGAAGAAAATAAATCTGTTGCACAGTCAGATACGCAAGCTAGAAAAATAGTGGGTTACAGATGACCGCTTAGGAACATTAAGAAAAGTACGGAGAAACCACTTCTGGAGCTTCAGGATCCTAGTTAAATTGTAAGTGTTGGTAGAGCCCCAGAATATTACTCCAAAACAAAGAGAAGAATGGATCTATGAATAATACAATAATAGTAAAATGTTGCGAGGTAAAAAATTTAACCTGGAAATCAGGCCTTGTCTCTTGTTTAGCTTGAGCAGAAGGGAATCCAAATGGGAATCCCAGGAAAGATCATGAGATAGAGTGAAACCCAAATACTTAAAAGAAGTAGTTCTCGTAACAAGAAGACTACCATAATAAATTGGGAAAAAACTCGATAAATTTAGCTTATTGTGTTGATGGAAAGGCATAACTTTTGTCTTATCAATGTTTAATTCCAGAGAATTGACCATACGCCAATTCCTTAACTTATCTAGAGCATCATTCAAAGAAATAAATAAAGCGTTGATGTCGTGGTTAGAAGATAATAAAGTAACATCATCAGCATATAAGATAATTTTTGCGGAAGTAAAAAGTGAAGGTAAATCATTTATAAATAAATTAAATAGTAGAGGGGAGAGTATAGAGTCTGGTGGGACTCCAGTATTCCTAGTTATAATGGAAGAAGTTGCTCCTGAATAAGCCATAAAATACTGTCGGTTAGAAAGAAAATCAGTTAACCATGCTAAGGGTGGGCCATGAATATTAAATATAGTGGCAAATTTTAGTACAAGTAAATCAATTGGCACCGAATCAAATGCTTTAGTGAAATCAACGAAGATCGCCGCCACATATTTATTGGAGGCCATTTCAGAGGAGATAAATTCAATGAGCTCATAACATGCAGTATCGACACTTCTGCCAGGAGTGAATCCATGCTGAGTGGGATGAATTAGATTATAAGAATGAATAAAGTGTGAGAGACGCTTAAAGAAAAGTTTTTCAAATAGTTTAGCAAAAAGAGGTAAAACAGAAATAGGGCGATAATTAATAAACAATTTAGGATCTCCCTTTTTAAAAATTGGGGTAACTTTAGCACGTTTAAGAGAGGTAGGATAGATCCCGGAAGACAATGAGGAGTTGATTATTATTGTAAGAGGTAAAGCTATAGCTGATTTAAGGGCGATGATTACATCAGCACGGAATCCCAGCAAATCAGGTACGGTACTGCATGTTATTATTATAGAGATAGTGAAACATCTTTCATAGATCTGTTAAATTTAAACAAAAGTTTCTTTTTTCAGTTTGCTAGCTTTGATTTTATTTTTGTTAAAACAAGTAGCTTATAAATGAGAATTATTTTCAAAGTTTATGATAAAAAATCATTTGCTAAATTAAAAGCATTCTTGAAAGTTCAAATGTAACGTCACAATGTGTAATTTCTTCAGGGAAATTATTTCAAGTTTCTTTATAAGAATATCATTTAATCTTTGTGCTAAGTGTACATTCCTCCCTTTTCATAACATACAAAGTGAAATAGTGTATTCATAGTTGGGTCATTCCACATGAGTTCAGGTAGGCAATGGCATTTGACCTATCGGATTTTAATGAAATTTGGTATACACTGGCCCTACAGAGTAGGTAATGAATACCAAATATTATTAATTTACAGGATGTCAGCCTTTACATTCTTTGTAATAACTTCCATAACAAAAAAAGAAAGCAATTCAAGTTATTTCTTATTTGGAAATTTTAATCCCTAACGGCATTAACCTTAGCAAAGGCATCATTATTCATTACCCTTCTCATATTCCTCTCCAACTTCAGCAATTCCCTAGTTTGTTCCTCTTCTTGGCCTTTTCTTTCTCTTTCTTTTTCTTTTGCTTTTCTCAGCTATTATCTCTTTTTTAATGTTTTTCATAATTTTCTTCATCAATTTTCATTTTATGCCCATCCCTGTAAACTTTGGTTTCAGTTGGACTTGGCTGTGTTAGCTCCTTTGGAAAGTGACCTTTAACCCAGAGCTCTTATATGCGGAGCTCTTTTATCCAGATCTCTATCATTCCTAACCTTTTTTATAGTTTCTGTCATTCTTACTTCTGTATGTGCTATCCTATTGCATTTTTCTCCCCGCTCTCTTATCACCTCGTATTTGTCCTTTCTTGTCCTATCCCAGCACGTCTTCAATTTCATTTCCAGATCTCCCATTTGTTCTCTTCTAGTATTTCAGCCAAAGCCATCTTGCTATTCCCTATGCTAACTACAGTGAAACCCGTCCTCCCAAACACCCCTCTAAACGACCGGATTTTCTAGGAACGGAATTTATTGCCCATAGGGACAATGTATTCTTAACCCCTTTAACATGACCATCCGTCCACCCGATCAGCAACTATGGTTTTCATCCACCAACCTCCACATTTATATTGTATTTCCCCTCTAAGAAGACCATCACCCTTGATAAAAAAAATTCACCTAGAACTGTCCATTGCAAAGTGCTTGCATTGAGGGGCGGCAGCCAGAGGGGCTTTCCCTTATAGCCGAAGCCAACGTAATCTAAACAGAAAGTTTAGATTGCGTCAGCTTCGTTATAGCACTCTAGCAGGGAGTTGAGGCTTCACTTTTGATGCATATACAGTAGGTACACAGCTTTTCAGGTACAGTAACTTATGTCTTTCACTTACATGTACAGTCTAGTGCAAAAGGGTTTAGACTTAAGTCATAGTTGAGCACGTGAATAGCACATCCCAAGCATATACATGCTACCCTATTTTCATGCAGAAGAGACAGATCCAGTCTAATCTGCTTTCACTCTCATTAAAAGTACCTCTCTGATTTTTGCAACCGATCAACATCCAGTAAGCTGAATTCCTACGGAGCAAATAAACACCTTTTTGTACTAGACTGTAGATGTAAAGTTTTTAACTGAATAGGTTTAGTTTAACTGAAAGTCACAATGGCAAACGGTAAAACACGTAATCATAAAAGAGAATTGACAATTTTATCATTAACAGAAAAATATCAGTAATCACTGAAAGTGATAAAGGAAAATCAAAGGTAGTTAGCAGAACAATTTGGCTGTGGAAAGACGCAAATCCAATCAATTTTAGCAAACTGGAAGCAGTTCCTTAAAGAATGGGAAGAAAATACGAATGAGGAAAGTAAAAAGAAATGATGGCAGCCATACGAAAAAGTAAAGAATGCTGCTTTGAATGGTTTCATCGTGCTCGCGCAGAAGGGTTGCTTATAAATGGCCCAATTCTGCAAGCTACCTTCTTGTATCACTGCGGAAGACATTTCCAATTTGTATAGCGCCCTGATGAACAGTTGCTTCTGTCTTTAACTCTCCTATCTTTGATGTTGGCACGAGTTGGTTGATGTCGGCACGAGTTGGTATTAGTCATGCAGCAGTTGTTAGGGCAAACTGTTCTCATTTGAACTCAAATCACGTGACTCGTTGACAACTGCTCGTGGATCACAGGATTCCACGATCACGTGATTCAAAGGTCGTTTGAAATGTGAATAAGATTTAGGTTATTTTGAGGATGACGTTGTAGAAGTGTCAAATTAAAAAATTATAGAAAACCAAGCAATAGGGATATTAGAAAAGAAGCGCTGTGATAAACTTGCACTTGCTTTGATTAAAACAATAAATTTATGTACTGTTTTTGAATATTTTACTGTAGTTTTAACGTATGTTATTACAGATAAATAATAAATATATCTATAAATAAAAAATTTTCGATAGAAAAATATGATCTTAGATAAAAAAAATTATATTATAATTATTTTTTTTTTACAAATTTTTTTTTCTCTGAAATCGACTTAAAAACTCATGATTCGATGAGATGTCTTGAAATTTTGAAAAAAAAATCCGTCTTTACGTATGTGACCAATCTTGTGCAGCTAATTCCTCCAGAAACTAAAATACATATTTAATATGCTTTAATATGCTTTCATAATTAGTTAAGCCTTTTAATAATATTTTTTCAAAATATGAACAAATGACTGTAGCATTCATGCAAGAGATAAATGTATGCAAACAGTCAATTAATTAGACTTGTACGGATTCCTCTCATTGAGACGAATAATATTTGTAAATAAATTATTTGGTTCTGAATAACTATTTTTCAGTATACTTAAAGGGCAACTGACATCAAAATTTGACATGTATATTTTTTGTCCTACAATAATAGAGGACATTGAAAAACTAAATTCTGCACAAAAAGTTTTTAAATATCACTATTATTTTAGGAGTTATTTAATTTTAAAAATTAGCGCCTGACGTCAGAGCGAGTACGTCCAAGACCTCTTAGAAAGAAAGCCTGTTTTTTTATTCAGTTGTAATTTATTACTGATGACGATTTAAATTTTCATACGAAGCTAAAGCACATTTATATACTTTATCAATGACATCTTGCATTTAAGGCATACGAACGGCATCTTGTTAAAACAAGAGAGCTAGTGAGTAGCAGGGAAAAGAGTGAGAAGAAAAAAGGTGCCTGGGCAGTTCATATTAAACAGGCTGCATTCTTGAACACAATGGGCGGTGTCAACGAATGATTCTTGAACCAGTCGTTGATAGCGTCATACAGGAAGTTGAGATTCTTGAACGCGGCATATGTACTAGCAGAGGTATCCGGCGTTTCCCGGGATAATTTACACTTGTACGTAAACAGAACAATCTCAAAAAATCATGACCATGCCATGACCATGAATATCGATTTCTTATCAATAATTATTATTTTTTCGAAATGTGACCTTTCTCATGCTTTGATAGTCTTGTATGCGAAATATACAAGGTGATTATAATTAAAGTCCCTTTGTAAAAATGCTATAAAAAAACAACCATGAGTCCGAATGACTTCAAATTTGGACTGAGCATTCTTGAAGAAGGGGCATTTGATATGGGATAAGAAAAAAATAGTTCCAAAATTTATCACTAGATGGCGCTGTAAGCGGCATAACGGAAGCGGATTCAGCTAGAAGTGACATTTTGAATTGAAATACGACGGCTTTGGCATGAGTTGTTTATGGCATGATGTTTTTACATTAAAGTTGGTCAAGGAATGCAATTGACACTAAAACAAGTTAAACATGATTTTTTTTTTTATTATACAGTACAGTATTAGCAAAAAATCAACTGTACCGGTCAATGAACATGATTGCTTCGGGTTTGATGATGGAAAACATGACTTTCAAGTCATTTAACAGTTGTGGCACTGTTAGTGCAAAGCCCATCCACCACGGCAAGGTCGTACCACATCGGATGGGAAAAATCGGTTTTTAATTGTCCTTGGGCCAAAAACCGCATAAAAAGCAACAATGGAAACGCCTATTAATTATCTCGGGACTTGCGCAAGACATGTTCAATATGCTGTCCACCATTTTCCTCCACAAGTTTTAACCGATAAACAGCATGTTCCACAACAGACCGGAGTGTCTCCGGGGTCACGTTGTGAACGTGGTGCGTAATCCGAGCCTTCAATTCCGCTAAATTTGCAACTGGGCCACTGAACACATGATTTTTAAGGTAACCCCAGAGCCAGAAGTCACAAGGATTGAGGTCCGGTGATCTTGCAGGCCAGGCTCTCGGAAAATGACGGCTGATAATTCTATCATCTCCGAAATGTGTCTTCAGCAGTTGCTTCACTGGCTTTGCAATGTGCGGAGGAGCGCCATCTTGCATGAAAATTATTCTATCCACGCATGCATGCTGTTGAAGTGTTGGAATTACCTGGTTGCGTAAAAGACACGCATACCGTTGACCATTGACTGTACAGGTAACGGGACCCGCAGGACCCACTTCCTCGAAAAAAAATGGCCCTATAATCAATGATGCTGTCATCCCGCACCACACAGTTACCTTTGCAGAATGAAGCGGTATTGAAACACATGCGAAAGGATTTTCCGTTGCCCATATCCTGCAATTTTGTGTATTGACAACGCCGTGGAGATAAAAATGGGCTTCGTCTGTCCACAAGATGTTCCATGGCCATTCATTGTCCACTTCCATGCGAGCTAGAAATTCTAAAGCAAACGTGTGTCTAATTGGCAGGTCAGCAGGAAGTAACTCCTGAACATGGGTAATTTTATAGGGATAACAATGCAGGATATTGCGTAAAATTTTATTGACCGTGCTCACAGGCATGTCTAAAGTTCGGGCAATTCCTGTTATAATTCTTGGAAAGGATTTGCACTGCACGTTTGCACACCACTGTTCGACCCTTCCTCTAATGCTTCAGCCACATCTTCTACTGACGTCAAAGCAACTGCTTTCCTCCCTCTGCCAGATTTCACTGCAAAAGAACCTGTCGCTTCGAATTTTTTAATCATACACCTCAGAGCCTTTGCAGACATCGGACCACATCCTTTTTTCATTCCCTTTAATACCCGAAATTTCTTTAAAGCTGCTATGGCAGAGTCGCCATTCTTGTAAAAGAGCTTCACAAGCAGAGCGCGATCCTTCATTGACAGACCCATGGCAAGCTGCTGAGATACAAATATGACGAGAACGCCATGAGGCCTGCGTTTTTATAACACATGCAATGTCTCATGCGCATGCGTATCTTTCAATTTGCATAGTACAAATCCTCCTAGGCATAATATGCCGCTTACAGCGCCATCTAGTGATAAATTTTGGAACTATTTTTTTTCTTATCCATATCAAATGCCCCTTCTTCAAGAATGCTCAGTCCAAATTTGAAGTCATTCGGACCTATGGTTGTTTTTTTATAGCATTTTTACAAAGGGACTTTAATTATAATCACCTTGTATATAAAGAAGGATGTGTGTTTGTTTGTTTGCGGGTTTGTTTGTGGGTTTGTTTATTCGTTTTTTATTCAAATCTACAGTTTTATTCCGATCTTGATAACATTTCGCATACATGACCTTCAAAGCATGAGGAAGGTCACTGTCTACCTCAGATTTCGAAAAAATAATAACTATCGATAAAAATTCGATATTAATGGTCATGGCAGGGCATATTAATGAGAAATATCTCATGACCAACAATGCAAGGCAGAATTTGTGCAACAATTGGCCCGTCGTGTTCTCATCAACAATGGTATCAACGCGCAAGTCACCAATAACAATGAGCACAAAATAATGATGCAATGATAAAGCAATCCTTTCCAAGAATTATAACAGTGAACATAAAATGATGATGCAATAAGTATAAGTTTCAATTTGTAACAATGCATAGAATTCCTGTTATTCAGGTTTTTTCTAAGAAAAGAGTTCTTAGTACTTAACAATTTCTTGCAAATCTTTAAAAATGATAAATAACCGGAGATAATGAAGAGTTAGCAGACTATTGAGAAAGTGTGAAAAGACGACAGAGGAAGCACTCATTTAGCTCCGTGCTGTAATGGGAAGCAAGTAAATAGAAGAATCGGCGACCGCTAGACTACACAAAATGATGAATGGCCAAGTTTTGCTTCAACACATCGAAAGAAGAGTGGAAATTGCAACAATATTAAGTGTACATCTGAAGTAAGATTATGTGAGTAAGGAATTATTGTTGAGTTCCATCTTTACAATTTTTTTTAAAAATTTAAATTAAGAATTTTTACTGTACTAATTCTAAGCATTTTCATGTGTTTATTTTTAAGATATTGCTTATTTAATTTTATTTTTTGAGATTGTTCTGTTTACCTACAAGTGTAATTATCCCTGGCAACGCCGGGTACCTTTGCTAGTTATATATATAGAATGATAGTAAAAAAAATAAATAAATAACAAAATACTTATATATAAATAGATTTCCTCTACTTTTTGAAACTTTGGAAGAGATTATTTTTAAAAGTCTTTTACATAATAATCCAAAAGGCCCAAGAAATTTTTTGAATAATTATATTATAAATTCTCTAATTTTACAAACTCTTTGTTTACCGATGCCCAAAGCAAAATATTGCATCAGAATCAAGTCGACTACTTCACAAATGATTCAATTTTATTACCCTGCAATCTAATCCCTTTAAATTAACTTGAATTTCATGATTTGGAAAGAAAATAGTAAACAACATTAATTAATGTTTAGGGCAATAAGAAAAGCGGATGAAATTAGAGAAAATCTTTCTGCAACCAGACAGACTAAAATGGGGCTTCCAGGAGGGATGCCAAGCAAAGTCCTAACGAGGCAGGAAGTCTGCCTCAAGACGCTCTTTGAATCTCTCCATACCAGACGGGGCTGTTCCCGTCTCCACTGTCATTAGGGCGGTGGCGGCGTAATCTCATTATAGAGACTCTGCAACGGGGATCACAGGGCATTCAAACGAAGAAGAAATAAAAGAACATTTTTAATTGGATATTTTAATCTTATTCAGATATGAATGTTCAACTGTTATTTTTTTGTTTTGTTTTGTTTTGTTTTGTTTTTAATAACAGCGGTCTTTCAACGCTATACAATTTAGCCACAAGTATTAAAAAAGATTCATAAACAATTGATACTGCTAAATTAACTTAAACACAGTCTATTACGTGTGTATTTAAAAAAAACAATAATATTTAAGAGAAAAAAAAATTTTTTTCAAACCTCTCTTGCAATGTTTTATAATATCTCTTTTATTAAAAATTTTAAATAAAAATTGTTTCTCAGACTACAATGTTCAGGCGACATTTCAGTCCCGTTAGCTGGAGACGCGATCGTATCACGTGCTTAAAGCTAGTGCCAAAGATACTTAAATGGTCATCAATAAAGCACGTAAATAATTAGAAATTAAACTCTGGGGGTGTGGTTACTTACAGTGTGAAGAACCATGAGACTCTTACGTGTGCATAACGACAACTTCTTAAATATATTCAGTTTTAATACTGTGCAATCTAACTCATTTAAATTAGCTTGAATTAATATAAAATATAAGATTTTGCTTATTGTTACATTTAGTTTTCCGCATTTCAGTTTTCATTTGAAGAAAATTTTCCGTCTCTGGAATCAGCCTCACACTCTCGCACGCATTAGAGGGGTTTATCAATTAAGAAAAAGCATTTATATTCCGATACATGCTAAATTCTCCCTAACTACGATTGGCCGGCCTTCTCGCCCTACATACGAATCATGATCTGTAAATTAAGGTGGTCGTTGAACTATTCCATCCCACCATTGGTATATCAGATTAATGAAAAAGATCACTATAGAGGGCGAATCTTCTCATCGGGTCCAATTCGAAATGTTTCAAACCAGCATTTATTATATTTTATCAATTATTTTAAACCATGTTTAATAAGTAAGGCCAAATAAATAAATCTTTTTTGATGACGATAGAAATACGAATAAACTTAGGACCCTATCAGACTGGATACCACCAGTGGCAGTCATTAACCCTGTTTTTTTGCCTAGTTCAACGACCACCTTAATTTACAGATGATGGTACGAATGCATCGTTATTTGGTTTCCTTGAGAAACCACGACATAGATTTCTAAAAAACACCTACAGAAACAACTTCTGTGAAGTTAAGAAACATCAGGCATGGCTAGTCACAGGATGGGTGACCATCCGTGATACACGATCTTCACCCCCCCCCCCCGGCTGCTGTGACCATCCATACAGCAGTCGTTAATCCAGGTTCATCCAGGGACCCAACTCGGCGGCTTCTAGCCATACAGGCCCTGGATGGACGTATTGGATTATCAGTACTAATAAATATAAAATAAATAAATAAATGAAAAGATGGCTAATGCTGGTTAGGCTATCAAGCTTTTATGTTATATTAGATAAAGCAAGTTAAAAAAAAAAGCATATTAACGTTTTTAATTTTCATAATAAATGTGATTATTTGATCAACTAATAGCAAGTTCGAGAAATGTTTTATTTTCACCTTTTCAGCAAAAAGGAAAATCAAAAGCGAATAACAAAATAGTTTACATTTACCTGGCTGTATGCATTTTATATTTATACAAAAATAAAAACCTGACATCTATTCACAAAAATGAAAAAAATTGTCAATTATCGAAAATTACTTTTAGGAATCGATCTAATTTCTTTTTACATTCTTTTTACCGTGGAGTTGTTCTAACGTCACTTTCTTGTGCTTGCATGCTGCAAATAAATTTAAAAATATGAAACAAACTTATAATAGTCACGGATAGGTGTTAAAAGAGACATAAAATTGGCAAAATTTTTCGCGTGAACAGCTATGCTCGTCATCGGCCTCGTTGATCACTTCAATTTCTAGCAATTAAATAACTAAAAAAATAAATTTTTGATGCTACAAACTATCTAAAATACTTAAATTTCAAGTTACATTTTCCAAAACTTTTCTCCGTTTGAAATATATTACATTACTTAAGAAAGATGTGTTTGTTAAATGTTAAGTTTATAATTATTCATAAATGTCCATTTCACAATACAATGTATTATTCATTTGGAACTAGTCGACTTTCGTCCTTTCGGACATCTTCAGATTCTTACTAAAGATTTTGAAATTTTTTACAATATAAGTATTTTAATTTTGAACAATATCATTCTATTCATTGTCAATGTAATTCCAGTTGCAATGTTTTCTTTTGAGATTCAATGATAGTTTTTCGTTAAATATTATTTCATATTTTGTAATTTTATTAGTATATATGGTATTGTCTTTTATTAAGTTTAAATTATATATTTCTCTTAATCTTTTGTTTTTGCTTAATAATTCTTTTATTTTCTCTTCTTTTAATAAGTGGTTGAAAATTAAATTGCTGTAAACTATCTCCATATTATTTAAAATTTCTTAAATAAATTATAAATAAATTTTCGATGATTATTATTTCTCTCTTGTCATTAATTTTATAGATTAGTTTGCAAGTTTATTCATAATTCCCGGTTTCATGTTTGCTTGATAGAAGGTGTTCTGCATATTTGGAGTCTTTTAGTGCATTTTTGATATAATATATATGTTCTTTAAATATAGTTTCTAAGTCTATAAGTTTTTCATTGTATTGTAAAATGGACATTTATGAATAATTAACAATATACAATACAACGTGAGATATAAAAAGAAGTTTATAAGTTTAACATTTTAAAGGACGGCCGTACGCAAGGGGGGGGGGTACCGCATGTAACAGACTTTTTTGGGTGGTGGTTAATTCTGCTACAGCCCCCCCCCCCCATATAAAATCGTGGGTAGGATGCTCCTTTAAAGGGACTCAAGAGATGGATTGCAAGAATTAATCTTTTGTAAGCGATAATTATAATGTTTTCTATCGTTAGCCTTTTAAACAGGAAAATTATTAGCTGTGTGTATAGGCAGTTAGAAGACCGGTAAATTAATAATTTTTTAAACACGTATATTTGAAGGAAGGAATAACAAAAATTGGATAACAAAATATCATAATCTGATATTAAAGAAACCATTGTATAAAAATGACAGACAAACGTAAAATGTACTGTAATTCCTCGAGTCCTACAAAAAGATTTGTAATTTTAATTTGGTGTTTTATATTGTTTAAATAAAGCAGCATAAACAACCAAAAACATTGGCGTTTTAATTTCCATAATATGGGTGATTCTTTTTTTACCATTCCAGCAAGAAAATATAAATGAATAACAATTGAAAAAAGTTTATTTAAATTAAAGTAAGCTGCTATATGATACGAGAAAAATTACACAATATTCTAAATTTTTAAGTAAGCATTAAAACTTGTGGATAATTGTAATGTAAGTAGAAATAAATAATTCTTTAGGCGTCACTATACAGGCAGTTCTCTCATCGATACCGACTAGAGGGGTGCCTGGACTGCTGAACGATGGTAGCAATCGCTTCCGAAAAGATCTTCCAGTACAAGGTTGTATTTTTCTTATTTCTCATTGTTGCGGCGAAAGAGTTATTTATTTCTCCTTACAAAATTTAAATTTTATTTATAAGAGCTACTGAAAAATATTGCTACCTTTTTTTTCCTTTCCTCTAGTATAACTGTTATGTAATCATTATTAAGTACTGGAACATTCTTTATGCCTTGTCCGACTGTCCGTCCGTAGCTCGATTTTCCCGGAAAGTATAAAAGATTTTAAAAATCTGTTTTCACCAATCGTTAGATATGGGAAAGAGCACGGAAAAGTTCGAAGATGACCGAAATCGGTACAATAGCACACGCTCTAATTGTACCATTATCATACCCTCTATTAAGATATAGTATCAGGTTGTTGCAAAAGTTTTTTCCAGATTTTTATTCCAACACAAAAACCTCATTTTATTGAATAACAGATTCAGCTGATGCAGATGCCAGGCAATGGTTGAAAAGTGAACCTTGAACTGTTCTGCGAGTTCCCTCGTTGTTACATTGTGATCTTCATCAATTGCTTGGCGTAGATCACCATCTAAAATCATGATTGGCCGACCAGAGAGGTGCATCTTGAAGAGTGCCGTCTCCGCGTCTGAACCGCCGATACCATTCTTCTATTGTACGTAAACTAACAATGCCATCACCTAAACGTTGGCAAATGTTTCGGTGACATTGCGCAACACAGATCTTTCCAGAATACTCGTACAAGATTATTGCTCCAATATGCTTGCGTGAAAGGTCCTTTTCAGACCGTTGATGACACTCACAGATATATAGTCAGAAAGTTGGTTCTTGGATGTAATATAGCAAAGAAATTCAGGAATCGAATGCAATAATTTGTTTGAAAACATATGAACACCCCCCCTCAGAAAATGAGCCCTTCTTGGGCACGGGTTCTAGAACCGGAAGAAACTTTTGCAACAACCTGATAAGTAACACATCAAACCACTCGTAACGAAGCGCCAAAAACGAATATAACGTTTTCGCCAATTGATAAATTTAGGCCGAAATGGTTAATTGGCACGTGTTCTTAAGTAGTCATTATCCCTTAGAAATTTTCAAAGGCTAAGGTATGGCATATAGTTTATCAAAGAACTTGTAACGATGCGTCATGAATGAATATAACGAATATTAATAAATTCGAGATGGTCGAAACTGGTTCAGTTGTACGGGATCTAATGATACCAAGACGGGTATCATTGGAAATTTTCAATGGCAAAATATGACGTGTGATAAATCAATCAATTCCTAGCAGCTAGTAAAGAATAAATATCACGTGTTAAGGAATGCAGTGCTGCAAAATTGGCTCTCTACAACCGTTAAAAAGTACTGTCGCCATTGCTGCGTCATTGCTCTTAGACCAATCTATCTATCTATCTATCTATCTATCTATCTATCTATCTATCTATCTATATAAAGCAGGATGTTTGTTTGTTTGTGGGTTTGTTTGTGGGTTTGTTTGTTTGTTTTTTATACAAATCTACAGTTTTTCTCCGATCTTGATAAAATTTTACATACATGACCTTCAAAGCATGACGAAGGTCACTGTCTACCTCAGATTTCATAAAAATAATAATTATTTATAAAAACTCGATATTCATGGTTATGGCAGGGCATATTAATGAGAAATATCTCATGACCAACAATGCAAGGCAAAGTTTGTACAACAATAGGTATCAACAATGGTATCAACACGCAATTCACAAATACTCGGCATGGACCAACAATATATATCTCATGACCAACAATGAAAGGAAAAGTTTGTGCAACAATAGGTATCAACAATCGTGTCAAGACCCAATTCACACTACGCTCGGACCAGCAACAGATATCTCATGACCAACAATGCAAGGCAAAGTTTGTGCAACAATAGGCTCGTCGTGTTCGCATCAACAATAGTCTCAATGCGCAATTCACCAATAACAATGAGTACAAAATTATTCAAAGAATTATAACAATGAACATAAAATGATGATGCAATGATAGAAACGAATGCACAGAATACCTGTTATTCAAGCTTTTCTTAGAAAAGAGAGTTCTTAGTACTTAACAATTTCTTGAAAATCTTTAAAAATCATCAGTAACTGGAGATAATGAGTTGGCAAACTATTGAGAATGAGTGAAAGACGATAGAGGAAGCACTCCTTTAGCTCCATGCTGTATTGAGCAATTGGTAAGCAAGTAAATAAAAGAATCGGCGACCGCTAGATTACACAAAGTGATGAATGGCCAATTTTTGCTTCAAGACATCGAAAGAAGAAAGGAAATTGCAACAACATCAAGTGTACATCTAAAGTAAGATTACGTGAGTAAAAAATTATTTAGACTAGAAGGCATCCTTGGAGAGGTCCATCCATTGTGAGCCTTTAAAAAAATTTTTTTCGGTAAATCAAGTCCCGATATATCACCTAGAATGGATAGTCCCTTCGCTGTATATTGTAGTGATTGAGTTAATATTTA
>JAHWFO010078853.1:308091-332919 GCA_023313115.1 Rhysida immarginata | reverse complement strand
GAGTGAAAGACGATAGAGGAAGCACTCCTTTAGCTCCATGCTGTATTGAGCAATTGGTAAACAAGTAAATAAAAGAATCGGCGACCGCTAGATTACACAAAGTGATGAATGGCCAATTTTTGCTTCAAGACATCGAAAGAAGAAAGGAAATTGCAACAACATCAAGTGTACATCTAAAGTAAGATTACGTGAGTAAAAAATTATTTAGACTAGAAGGCATCCTTGGAGAGGTCCATCCATTGTGAGCCTTTAAAAAAATTTTTTTCGGTAAATCAAGTCCCGATATATCACCTAGAATGGATAGTCCCTTCGCTGTATATTGTAGTGATTGAGTTAATATTTACCATTTTGGAGTTTAATTTAGCTTTTTGAGGTTGTTCTGTTTACTTACAAGCGTAATTATCCCGGGCAACTATAATAATAATGATGCTCAGCAGATAATTTTTGTAGGCCTAATATTAGTAACTGCTAATTGTTGGTAGGCTTATCATGATCAATAATTAGTTATCAATTTGTCATTGTTATTAGGCCTACCATTATCAAAATCTAATTCCTTCAAATAGCAAGTAGGTATATTAATCTATATATATAAAGAAGGATGTTTGTGGGTCTGTGGGTCTGTCTGTGGGTGGGTCTGTGTGTACGTTTTTTATACAAATCTACAGTTTTATTCCGATCTTGATAAAATTTCGCATACATGATCTTCAAAGCATAAGGAAGGTCACTGTCTACCTCAGATTTCGGAAAAATAATAAATATCGATAAAAAATCGATATTCATGGTTATGGCAAGGCATATTAATGAGAAATATCTCATGACCAACAATGCAAGGCAAAGTTGGTACAACAATAGGTATCAACAATGGTATCAGCACGCAATTCACAAACACACTGCACGGACCAACAATATATATCTCATGACCAACAATGTAAATAAAAGTTTGTGCAACAATAGGTATCAACAATGGTTTCAACACGCAATTCACCAATAACAATGAGCTCAAAATGATGATGCAATGATAAAGCAATCCTTTCCAAGAATTATAACAATGAACATAAAATGATGATGCAATATGGATAAGTTTCAATTTGTAACAATGCATAGAATTCCTGTTATTCAGGTTTTTCTTAGAAAAGAGAGTTCTTAGTACTTAACAATTTCTTGAAAATCTTTAAAAATGATCAGTAGCTGGAGATAATGAAGAGTTAGCAGACTATTGAGAAAGAGTGGAAAGACGACAGAGAAATCAAACCTTTAGCTCCGTGCTGTATTGATCAAATGGGAAGCAAGTAAATAGAAGAATTGGCGACCGCTAGACTACCCAAAGTGATGAAAGGCCAAATTTTGCTTCAACACAGCGAGAGAAGAGTGGAAATTGCAACAACATCAAGTGTAGATCTGAAGTAAGATTATCTGAGTAAGAAATTATTGGAGCAGTCCATCCATTGTGAGCCTTTAAAAAGATTTTTTTCGAATTTTCATTAAGAATTTTTACTGTATTAATTCTAAGCATTTTCATGTGTTTATTTTTAAGATATTGCAAAATTTATTTTAATTTTTGAGATTGTTCTGTTTACATCCCAAGTGTAATAATCCCGGGCAACGCCGGGTACCTCTTCTAGTTAAAAATAAAAACTCCATTTAATTAAAAGAAATAGAAATAAAAATAAATAATTTTAAAAACTGAATAAAAGCACCCAGGGGCGAAATACAAAGTTGAAGTGGATGAAATACAGATGAAACAAGGTCTTGTGGAGCTTATGTAGATGAAACACAGGTGAAAAGAAGGTCTTGTGGAGAAATGTTACACGAAACACAGGAAGAAACACAATAACAGGTGAAGACGATCTATGACCTATCCCTTGTCCTCAACAATCAAATACCATTATCCTCTTCACAACAATTAAACTAATAACAATATCACACGTTGTTTTTGATTTCATTGTTTTTTTCTATTATTATATTTTAACTGAAATTTCATTCAAAAAGTTTATAAACTGAAGATGGGATAAAAATCCCGAAACCTTTTTTTGAAATACATTCAATTTTGCCATCTTCGTTTCTACTTATCATCGATCTTCTTCTCCTGTTATTGTGTTTCTTTCTGTGTTTCGTGTAACATTTCTCCACAAGACCTTCTTTTCACCTGTATTTAATCTACATAAGCTCCACAAAACTTTGTTTCATCTGTGTTTCATTCAATTCAACTTTGTATTTCTTCATTGGGTGACTTTTATTCAATTTTTTAATTATTTATTTTTATTTCTATTTCTTTTAGTTAAATGGAGTTCTTATTTTTTAAAATTTATATACAGTACTTTATTACAACTCCTACTCTTATATAATAGCTATTAGGTGTTAGGCCTAATCTTATCAAGAGCTAATTCCTATCATTTGCAAATTGCTGTTAGGACCGACGTTATCAAATTCAAATTGTCATTAAACCTAATGTATTCACAGTAAATTGTTATCAATAATAAGTACTTGTTAGGCCTAAATAAAGTAATTAACAGCTAATTGTCTTTAGGCCTACAGTTATCAAAACTTAATAGCTATCAAAAGCAAACTCTTATTAGGCCTAAAAAATTAATATCTTATTGTGGTTAATAGCAATTAATTCTTAGGCCTAAATAATGTTATCAACAGTTATTTATTGTTAGGCCTAAAATTATCAAAAGCTAATTGCAAACAAAAGCAACTTGCTCTTAGGCCTAAGATTATTCAAAGATAAATTCTAGCAATAGCAAATTGCAGTTATGCCTAATAAATAACATCTAATTGTTGCCAACAGCTAATAGTTGTTAGGCCTGCAATTATCAAAAGTTAGTGGCAATCAAAAGCAAATGGCTGTTAGGCCTAATGTTATCGAAAGGTAATTTCTAGCCAATGATGTCAAAAACGAAAAAAAAAAGGATGAAGCCTTCGATGGGCATGTAATGAGAGGCACATGTCTAAATAATTGCCTGGAAAGTAATTGCTGCTAAGTTAATTTGTTATTTTTTAATATGATGTATTTTAAATTTTAATATGAAAAATTCCAAAATTATTAAAAAGAATTACAAATTTGTATATTTTGCCTCTTTGACCACTGTTAACTCAGCTTCCAACACTCGCCTGCTACGAAGACATTGTTGTAGCACACGCATACATCGTTTGCTTGCGCACGTTCGTCAGCTTGCGTTAGCATCTTTAGCGTGCGATCATTCCATTTTCAAACAAAGAAAAATGATGTAGGAATACTTCCGAAAATTATAATAAGAAATTTATTCATAATTAGAAGTTGGTTTAGATTACTAATTAAAAAGAAGAAAAAGTTGTGCGTTTTGTCGACAAATTCACAAAGGGACGTTCAAGAAATACGTCACGCTCTTAGGGGGAGAGGGGGATATGAAAAGTGTGATACAGCGTGACATGGGGGTATGGGGGATGTCACAATATACACCTTCAAACACTAAATTTCTTTCATAATAAAATTACTTTTTTTATTATTTCACATTTTATTTTAGTATGTTCTTTTCAAATGAAAAATAATATATCTTTCTGGCCCTGTTGTGAAGCTATTGTTAGAAATCTCATTGATATTTTCCACAACAGAAGTTTGTTCCTTCAAGAAAGCTCCCTAAGATTTATAATGTCCCAGCCTAAAATTAATTAGGCAAAAACTGTGGAAATGAACAATTAAAAGGGGGTAAACCTTTAATCCACAAAGAGAATTGAAATACCGAATACATATTTCAGCTGCTACGAGGTGCGTTCATGTTCTAAGAGCTCCAAAATGTTTTCTGACAAAATACTTAACCCAGAAAGTTGTAACTACTGTTACTTCTCGACGTAATCACCATGAAGTCGAACATATTTTTCAAAATCGCGGCGCCATGATTCCATGGCTGCTCAGAACTCTTCTTTAGGGGTATATTTTGCCCACCGGTAAATCGCTGAAGCAATGGCAGCTTGGTTGGGAAACGAGCTGCCACAGAGAGTGTCCTTCATGATTGGAAAAAGCCAGAAATCGCTAGGAGCGAGGTCTGTTGAGTATGGAGCACTGGAAACCACCTCAAATTTTTTATTTTGAAGAAAGTGTTGAGTTAGGTTTGCCCGATGAGCGTTGTCTTGATGAAAAAGCACCCGTCCAGTCTTGTTTGATCATTTCTCATGCAATGTTGGAAGGAATTTTGTTCTCAAAACATTTTCGCATGGATTAGCTGTAACAGTTGTACCCTTTGGAACACAATGCGTGAGGATTACACCTTCGCTGTCCCAAAACATGGCCACCATAACTTTCTCAGCCGAGGCTGCGACTCCAAATTTTTTTGGTGGCAGTGAATCAGTGTGTTTGTATTGTGAAGATTGGCGTTTCGTTTCGGGGTTAAAAAATGGAATCCACGTCTCATCCATCGTCACAACTGATGAAAAGAAAGCACCATTTATTGCTGTATCACGTGTCAACATCTGCTGAGAAACTGCCACTCACGCAGACTTGTGTTCGTCCGTCAGCATTCGTGGGACCCACCTTGAAAACACTTTCCGCATTTTCAGTTTATGCAAAATGGACTCAACAGATCCCACGGAAATGCCAAGTTTACAAGCATTATCACGCACACCTTGTTCCACATGAGCAATCATGGCTTTCGTCCGGCTGGTTCGTGGTCGAGGCTACTTCGGTTCATTCTCACATTATTCTCGACTTTCTTTAAACTTTCGCACCCATGAACGCACATTTTTAACATTTATAACGCCTTCATCGCATATCTCACTCAATTAGCGATGAATTTCGATGGGTGTTTCACCGAGAAAGTGCAGAAAACGATTTCTTACGCATTGATCTTGTAAAGTAACTTCGTCATTTTAAGTATATGAAACATCGTTCGCGGCAACGCGCATGGTATTCACGCCGTTCACGGTATAGTGCTGCCATCTATGTTAGTAAAGACGAAATATTTCCTGTAAAATTTTAAAAGCATCCTGATCTTTCTACTTGAGTAAAAAATTTGGAGACCTTATAACTTGAACGCACTTCGTAAGTAGCCATCTTCAGCGTTGAAATACAAAATTCAACTCAAGTTCAAAGTAAAAGTTGAATTCTGTCTCTCATCGCTGAATATGGCTATTTAGTAGCCAAAATATGTATCCGGTATTTCAATTCTCTCTATGAATTAGAGATTCCCACCTGTTTGGCCAGCCTAAGGCATGGATTCCATATGCGTGAAAACAAGGGCAGAAACCACAAGGCAGAAAATGTTCTGACATCACTTCCTGCATTCTTATTTCTGCCCAATAGAAAATTCTCTTATCTTTGTAGGCTGGGACTCAATCCAACTCGTATAAAAAAAAACACTCAGTCTTCACCAGAAACAAATGATTGGTTTGATTTGGTTTGTTTGGTATTAATGCCCTTTTCAATGCTATGGTCATTTCAGGATGGCGTTATAGGGGCCGCAAATTTAGCCTCTCAAGGATTCTTTAACGTGCAGCCGGCAAACGTTTTTTTTTTACATCCTTTCCGAGGGAAGTGCGTGATCTCAGGATTTCCCCCTGAAAACTCCTCGTCATCCTCAGCCGGGATCAAACCCGCGTACTCGGGCGCAGAGGCGATCACACAAGCACTGAGCCACCGAGGCCGATCAGAGACAAATGAAAGAAAGAGACTGGCAGTGACCTCCTATCTAGTGGTGCCTTCGCGCCGCCATATTGGGATTGGCAAGAAACAGCTGATCACCAGAGGCAATGCATGTGAATCAATCGGTTTTATTTGGTTTGTTTGGTATTAACATCCTTTTCAACGTCTATGATCATTCCAGGGCAGGGTTATAGGGGTTTGTTGCAAGGGTTCTATATTGTGCAGCCGGCAAACGAGTACACGGGACCAACATCTTTACTCCCCTTCCAAAGGAAGTGCGTGATCTCAGGATTTTCTCCCTGAAAAAATCCTCGTCATCAGAGCGATCACGCAACCACTGAGCTACTGGGGCCAATCTGAAACAATCGCAAACAACTGCTTATTACAATATGTGGATTAATAAATTGATTATTTTATTGAACTGAGAATTATTTCTTCCTTTTCTTTTAATTTAAATTTTTTAAATATTTGTCTTTTAAAAATTCGTTAGCCATTGAATCAGCCATTTGGAGTTATTAAAAGTATACGCTATCGTTAGTTAATGTTTAAAAATCAGAAAACAGGTTATGCTTACTAATACTTCCAGAAATCATCTACAAAAACAGCTAAAATTACATTGAGAATATATGCCGCCTTAGGTTTTTGTCAATCGTAACATGGCGAATGCTGCACTTCCGCTGGCACCAGTAGCGCTCAGCGAAATAGATAGGGCACTGCCAATCTCTTTCTTTCATTTGTCTCTGGTCTTCACACACTTCTCTCCATTTTGGTTTTTCAGATAAACTTAAGAAAAGCCAACCTGTAAAAACAGCAGCTAAGATACAGCGGGGCTGGATGGCTACTTGCGCAATGACTTACAGGAGCAGTATGCAGAAAGAGTTAATGAACACAAAATTGACCAAGTATCCGGAGATCTGTGACACAATCCTGGACAATCAAACCATGTTTTGTTCATTATCATTGTACAGAGCACATCATTTTCTCACAAATATTCACTTCTGATAGAAAGTGATTAATTGAATAACCAAATTCAGGATTTTTTTTGCCAAATTTGACTAATAGTGTAGTGTCAAATCCTCGGAAGAAAGATTCAACAGAAACCGAGATTCCGAGGTTTTGGCATGGAGAAAGAATAAATCAAGATATTCTAGAGGAGAAAATACCCCAGCTGCAATGGACCCGCACTAGAAAGAGAGAAACGGAGGAAGAAAGGCCATTGGAGGAAATACTGCGCAAGTGCGGCGAAGAATCCTCCGAAGGCAAATAAAAATAAGAAGCAAACGCGATGAAATCAGTTAGTGCGACATCCTCACCCGATGCTGGACAACAAGACCGATGATCGCCCAGATGAAGCCACTTCTACAAGCCACGAGAACGAGCCAGAGCCACTAAGGAAAATTATGAGCCCGAACGCAAGTAAATTACAAATTGCTTCCATTGATGCTAGCATACATGGCAAGTAATCCATTGAAGGAATCAAGTTAAAGAAGTGGAAAACCAGGCCGATCTCGTTGTTCCGAGTTGACACATCTGGGACCAAAGACGAGAAGGAGCTTTAGAAGAGGACCACTTGCTCAACGACTGCCTACGCCGTCCGTAGCCAGGGGAGGACGTATGGACCCATATGCCCAAAAATCGGACCCATTGATGGAGGTCATCCCCAGAGCCTTGGCTAGTCGTAAGAAATATAATAATCAGAACTTTAGCTCGAACTTTAATGGTGCTAATCATAACCAAGCCCCTGGCCAAGACTTTTCACTAGTTTGCATTTTGGATAAACCCATCGACTTCGCCCTGGTCCACGTGAGTGACAGCAGCAATATTCCTGTAACCGAGCGAATCATCCCACCAGGTGCAGTGGATACTCGTAACACGGAGCGTATCAGATCACCGAACCAAGCCCTACTGCTCCACTGTGTCCATCAACGAGCGATCGTCAACAGGACAACTGTACCTTCATAGACAATCCAAATCTTCTTGCGTGGGAGGTCGACTCTTTAGAAGTGATATTCGCGATAGCAGACATAGCCGGTATTCTCGCGGGGCACCCTGCTGGATGTCCGTGCTTGGACTCAAGGTCTCACTCTAACGCAGGGTTGTCCAAGATTTATGTCTGCGGGTAGCGCCCGTACACGCGGGTAATTTTCCTTCCTCTCTATTGCACATTACGTCGTTGATCAGTTCCTTAAAGTCAAGTTGCTAATTATCAATTCGATACTGTAAAAAAAAAACCGAGGCAGTTTACCATTTTATTTCCTTTTATTTTCGCGATGTCAGGTAGCATTGCATTTTCTTTTTCCCAATAGGACACGATTGCATATTAAGCATTTAGAATCCAATCCGTGTTTAAATGAAAAAAAACTAAACAGAAACTAAACTAATCTCCCAATCTGGTTTAAATACTGGTTCAGTGATTTTATGCTTTTACGGAATGTGCGCCATATTATGCGAGACAAAAAACAAGTAAGTATCAGTAATAAAAGAAAAAAATGCCTCATTTAACGGAATCGCCCCCTAAAGTCTGGCAAAACACTCCTTTGCTGAGTTTTGGACTATATCTTGGCTTTGCCCGTGAGCTTTGCCCGTGAGCTTTGCCCACGAACTTTTTATGTTGCACGTGGGCGACGTGCACGATTTGGACAGCCCTACCCTAAGGGTACACATAGTGTTGCTGAGTTGTCAAAATTAATAGTTATTACCGAGTTATGGATTGGTCTTCTTTCTATTCGTCATAGCTCACCTCACACTGTCGACAAATCTTTCTAGGTCGCCGCCTTCCTTAGTAGCAGTGACAAGTCACCAAGATCCATTGCCTGAAATTTTGGAACTCCACAAGTTCCGTGGAATTCAAGACGAGCGCCGAACGTATGGAAGATAATGGTTTGGGGTCGCTGACGATAGCCCCAGTAATGGAGAACGTCGCAGCCGAACTGGACTAGCAAACTTTTTGTGACTGTTATTAATTCAGGATTAGACATCAATTTCATTTATTATATTGGACTATTTAATTAACTTAATTAAAAATTGTTCAAATTAAAACTCCTCTCATTTCACTCTGTTTGTTTCCATTAAAAATATACGACATGTAGGATGTAATTAGTGAAAATGCAAAATGTAAATATATAAAAACATGCTAAACTTTTTCCCGAACTTTGTTAAAACATCATGCAAAGTTTGATGCTCATCGGTTCGTCGTTGTAGAGATTATCGAGAGTATACACACACTGTCTTTTATTCATATATAGGGCGTGAAATAACTTTTTGACTTCAGCAGTGGAGGACACGCATCGAAATGTGTTTTCAAAACAACGGTACTCATGTACAGCATATTATATAAACCAAAATGGTTTTCATAAAGAAATGTTTATTTTTTCTATGTAAGAAAACTTATGGGACCCCTGTACATTAAGTATCTATTCCCATCAGATTAATTACACTATGGTGATAAAATTTGTATGATTTTACGTTCCATTACATGGCTTCACAAATGTCAAAACAATGTTATCAATGAAGAGACGCTACATTTAAAAAAAATGCCTTTGCTATCTGTGGCTTGTTATATCAATAAAACATTCTGACCCTTCTGAGTTTCACAATAATGCTTATTTTTAATTATTATATGTAACAATCGAAACAAATGACTATTTTCAAATTGTTTGCAACCGCCAATCCTGACAATGGACAGGATAATAATGCTTTCTTATTAGGGGCTTTAGCTAAAAGCTACTTAAAAGAACGCACGTTTGGGCTGTACGTTTACTCGTCCACCGTTGCATGATTAACTTAAAAACGGATTAAATTTTTCAAATTCTATTTTCGACAATATCATCATCAAGATCTTATTTCGGCTATATCATCTTTTCAGGCTTTTTCCTGAACCCCTTCAAGTCGACTGCACGTGTTCTAAGAGAGACTTTAAAGAATACCAAGATAATGGCATGTCATATAACAATCGATTCATAGTGAAGAGTAAACAATGAAGAAATTGTTAACATGAGCACGTCTATGTTATGATCGCGTTGTCGAGGCTCAATTTCTCATAACACATTAATAATTGTTCTTCTACGTCATGTATAAAGCTGAAACATCATTATATAAGTCCATGAGACTTTTCAAATTTTAGCTGATTTACACATAAACAGCAATAAAATCTTACTGAAAACAGGTTTATTGTGTTTGGAAGTAACCAAAGATTACTTGTTTGTAGGAAGGGGTTTTAACTTATATGGTGTGACTTCTTAAAAGGTGGAGGGGGTATGGAATATGTGACACGGTGTAACTTGGTGGGATGGGGGGGGGGTTGAAAATGCCAAACACAGCGTGACATATTACTTGAACGACCCCTAAAGGAATGACCAGGTAGGAAAATGGATAGGAAAAGGTAAGGATAGGTAATTTGTATATCAGTCATTTCATAATGACGAGTCATAAACGAATACAACTTAACTATTTATTTGATATTTCGCTCCTTGTTGGCATTGATTTCAAGTACACAGGTAAGCGATCGCATTGTTGGCATATAATGCCCAAAATTGAAAAGCTGCAAAGTGATAGAACTTTGGCGTTGCAAGAACTCTATAAACATTGTTTTTGTAATATTTATGATAATTTGGTGATATCTGCTTCTGAAATATTTCCGAGAGAATACCCCGGCCTTCTGGAGTAGTTCTGAGGGAAGAAGAAATTTAATTGCGTCTTTGATCTGAAATAAAGAAAACCATTGAAACTATTGAGGTATAGCTAAAACGTCATAATTATGATAATGAAATGATTAATTTTGAAAAAATAGTTGATTAGAAAAATAAAATGGAAATAAAGTAGACGATAACAATGCTCACGTTCTATGGAAGACTTCAGACATTGTTGGGCGAAAGAATTTTGGACTTGGAGAGATGTCTATTTTAAGAGCGGGACATTCTTCTTTTGGAATGGCTTAGGAGAGGTAGACGAGGGCTCTTCTCGTATGTTTTAGGGTTCGCTGGGAGGCATTTTGTGAGCGATTCCGAACTTGAATTTGCTGAAACTATTGAAGGCTTAAGTAAAGTCAAGAAAATAAGATAAATTAGTTAAATCCAACGATTTAGAAGAATTCCGAGCAATGACAGTGAAAAGGAAAAGAAAACGCCATGCTGCACCAATGAAAGAGATAAGCTTCAAAAGAAACATAATTTGGTTGCTTACTAGTCAGATATTGGCACAAATTCCGATAGTCCCATTGCAAAAACCTTCAAGAAAGGAATGATTTTCGATTGTTTCCGAACTCTTCAATGGACCTGAAATAAATTAAAGAATGTTCACTGATACTGCAAAGCGACCCAGTAAGGTTGAGACAATATTAAGCCCATAATAACTGGAGTGGAACACGAGCTACCGTTGTTTTATTTTTTTTTACCAGAAAGAATGTAATCCGCACCCCAGTCAAGAGCGTATAAACATGGCGGACCTGGATCAAAAAGACTAGGGGAATATTTCCGAGAGAATTAACGCCGTCAACTGTAAAATGCAATGCTGTCATGTTCGAAAGTGAAAACGACTCGGAAGACCCACGTTATCCGACGATTCTGCTAGGTTTATCTCCGATGGTGCCCGCCTTTACTAACGAAACGAAGAATTCCCTTTAGACGGCCCCCCCCCGCGGGGGCTTATCTGTTTTCCCCGTCGGCTAAACCCCTAGTAGTTTACGCAAGGAACTTGCTACCGACCTCTAATAAACAGAAAGAGAAGTAAGACGATCTATGATGCAGCACCTGGAAAAGGAAAAGAAAGTTAAGGCCTTTTGCGTGATTGGTATAAACAATTTTAAAGTACACAGTCTAACCGACCTTTTGAGTAAACCTGTGGCCTACAACTCGTGTGATGAAAAGAAAGAAACTAAAGTGAACCCTGATGTGAATTAAAATAAAAGAAAGAAATTTTAATATAAAGAAGAAGAATCTCGGAATAATGTTTTGATTAGAATCTGTATTGATCACGTTGTTTAAATCTATTTCAAAATAATTTACAATATTAAAGCTATCATTCTAATATGATTATCCTTTGTTTTTTACCTTTCTGAATACTGTGGCCAAAGCGTCGCCAATAAACCTGAAGAAGAGAAGTCTTGAATCAACCACCAAGAAGATAAGGTCGAACTTGAACTTTTTCGTATTTAAGTGCCATATACAGTCGAAACTGGATAACTCAAATTCACAGGGGATCGGGCCAAAAATTCGAGTTACTAGTTTGTACGAGTTATCAGGTTCATCACTGGATGTGAAAACGAAAGCGACAGTTGTTATACGGAAGTGTAAAACAATCATTTTAAAGCAGAAACACATATATTTTATCGTTTAAAATTACATTTAAAATAAAAATACATATATTGCGAAATATTCAGAAATTGTTTTTTTGTTTTAAAGCGTATTAGGGTCGAAAAATCATCTAAGTTATAAAAAGAACTAAAAACGTGATCGGGAATATCTGGCTTGGTCATTACATATTAGAAAAATTCTCTAAACTTTTTTTTCGCTTCAGTAGCCGTTATACTGCTCTCTGATTCTTCTTCTTCCTGGTCCTCTTCTTCGACCGCAACGCTGTTGACATTTTCTGCATTTCCTTCCCTAATTCTTGCTGTGAGTACACGTATTGTAATTTCTAAAATTTCTGATTCTTGCAGACAATCGACAATCGATCAGTGTAGTGAAAAAGTTATACGAGTGGTCCAGGAGCCTTTAGCTCACTTTACACGCTCGTCTAAAAAGTAAACCAAATGAGGTACACAGAAGTAGGAAAGAAGCCTGATGAACCTCTTTAAGTCATCCAGAAAAGAGTCCCTTCATGGTAGGGACGAGAATCGGATTGTGGATTGATGAATAGCGAGTTCGAAAAACTAGGATCTAGCAGATCCAGTAGTTGGGGAACTCGGCCTTGTTAATGTTCTCGAAATTGACATCCAAGATATGATGGGGTCTTCGAAACCTCAGGGAACCCCTGATAGTGAGCGAGTGGTCCAGGATACCAGCAACCAGGATATTTTCATGATGTCCCATCTTGGGCAGCATGTTCCTGAGAAGTGTTTGAACATAGGAACCAATATGGGTCATCCCCAGATCTTCATAGATAGAGAGATTGTTGGCAACTCTTCTGTGTAGTTGAGCAATGGACCGGAGGGTAACGTTTTGGACGGTCTGAAGATCTTTCCATCTCGATTTGCAAATGGAAGCCCAAGCGGGCATACCGTGAAGTAAAATGGCAGGAATCACTACCTTGTATAAGAAGAGTTTGCTGTCCACTCTGAGAGTGCTGTTTCGATGAGACTAAACTTCGCTTTCTTAGCCTTGTTAAGCGAATATTGGACATGGTCGTTCCATTTGAGCTTGGAATCAATCACAACTCCGAGGTACTTATAATTTTTAACCCACTCAAGATTCCTACCATGTAAGATGAGTGGCATTGGAGGGTTTTTGCGTTTGAGTGTGATGAACATGGCTTTACACTTGTTAACATTCAGCTGTAAGCGCCACTTAGAGAACCAGCTCTCACACTGGTGTAAAGCTTTTTGCAGACGGCTGATGACGTGGACTAGATTACGTGCCCAGGTCATGATGGACCCATCGTCAGCAAACAAGTAAAGATTGCACTTTGTAAACTTAGGAAAGTCGTAGATAAAGAAATTGAACAAGGCAGGCCCCAAGACAGAGCCTTGGGGAACACCAGCATTAACATCAGAAGGGTCAGACAAGGAGTCACCAACCTTCTATGATTCTTGCAGTCATAGACCTCCTTTAAATAAGTTCTATGCACCAATTGCTGTACTTTGTGTACATGACGAATGGCGAAGATTCGAACCATGTGTCAGTCAAATCGGCAACCAATCAGATGGTAGATGTTTTCTTACACCATCGACGATTCATCCAACATTTTATGGGTACAGTAGCAAGTAATGTATGTAGAATTATGGAAAAAAAAACTATTACATGTATTAAAAATATGAAATTTATCTTTTATTAAAGGAAATTTATGGCTTTTTTTGAAAAAAATTTGATATATTAAGTTCTATTAATAAAATTTGTTCGATTTAAAGGGTTAAATTAGCGTTATTTTTCAATTCATGGGGTCGGAACAGGAGGAAAAGGTAGACACAAGGGTTTTTTGACTTATAAGGTTTCGAATTATCCAGTTTCGACTGTAGTTGGAAGAAAGGTAATGAATAGATGAATTTAGTGAGAATATCATTAGGCGAAAGATTTAACAAGACAGTTGGTCTGTTTATATGTGTAAAAGGATTGAGATAACTTCGAATCTGTATCTTTGCCTTATTTTCCTAATTAAAGCCCAGAGTAATTTTATCAGATATCCTAGTGATTTGTGTTTCCTTTCAAGATAACATACGAGTTAGGTAGTCTTGATTGTTAACATAATGGGAAAATTGTTCTAGTTAAGTTCAAACGATATTTTTTGCCAAACGCAGGTTGACCGGGGATCGCAATACTTACCACCTTGATACTTTGAAAACTCCGTAACTGAGCGTTACAGTAGGGTAGGAGGTGTAAGGGAATTTTTATTCTATTTTCCTGATAAAATTGCACAAAAGACATCCCTACGGTTAGTTTAGGGTGGAAATTTTGAAGTCAAGCCACAATGGTGGTAGCACAAAAGAATAAATTGTTGGCGACTTTGTACGCGCATCGATTTACCGCACGTTTACTAAGCCAAATCGCCATTGAGGAGGAGAATGCATGCTTAAAAGCTGAAGCTGCATCTGGTCTAGACCTAGCTCAAATTCTGGATCTTCATTTATGGAAAATACATTATGGTACAGTTGTATATTCCAGACGTGACGAAATGAGAAATAATGGACATTGAAAACTTAATCTTGAGAATTTTTGCAGCGTTATACAAATAGCACAGATTATTGTGGAACCGAAAGAGTCAATCGAACAATAGAATGCCAAGTAGAGGTATTAGAGGCACTCCTGAAAGAAAGCCAAGAAGATATTAAACAAGAATGATTTTACCGCCAAAGCGGCTAAAGGGTGCACATTTTCGTGTTTCAGCATCATACATGGAAACTTAGAATTAACCTACATTTTGAAACACTTTAGAGAAAATATGTAAATATGAACACTAAATCGGCGACAGTCTACAACTCCATTGCTCTCGATCGTCCATCAGCGTCGAAGAGCAAATGTGGAAAGACAATGGCGCCATCTACGGACAAGACTGTCCATCAGAATAAAGATTCTACTGGCGACCGCGCGCTAAAGCGTCGAAGTAATCAAAACAGGAAGAAGCGCAGACGAAGGTGTGCGAGTCGTGAGGTCGAGCAGGAAGGAAGTTTGGAATAGGGATTGGAGACTTGGGACTGTAACGTGAGGTCGCAAAAACGAGCGGCTGAAGAAGAGGACGTTGTGGTTTCAACTCCGAGACCGAACAGGAGAGACAGCCGGCTGCATGAAGAAGGCCGCCCTCTGCCGCAGTGTACGAAAGCGACGGTCCTCCGCCTGCGTGCGACATATGTTAACTAACGTACATGAGCGTTTTGCAGAAACGATACAAGGAGAACTTTGGACTGTGTTCGAGAACGCCACATCGTCTAAAGAGGAGCTGACTGGATACAGCAGGAGTACTTCGCCTGAGAAAAAGGAACGACCCTACCAACCTAGAAAGGAGCTCTCGGCGTCACGATTGCCAGCGTTTGTCGCCACTATTATGGCCGTCCCGAGACTCGTCCGTCCACACCGTAATTTGGTCGTTACTGCCGGCTTTGCATCTGAGGATTGGCTGTTTCTTGTTCCACGACATACTGGCATACTGACAACGACTCCACCGAGATATAAGTGCTAATCACCCCATGGACCTACAAAGGGTTGATGAGGGAAGAACTCGGCGACCTGGTCCCTTATTCAAGTTAGGTCTCATTTAACGTGCTATGAATTCGAGCCTTACATGTTAAGCCTCTCTATTTGTAATGCCTTTCATTCCTGCTCCCGCTGGAGCATCGATATCTGTCATATTGACTGACCTGATGCCGCGCAGGGATGTCACGACTTTCTTTAATATTTTTTCATGGCTTAGACGTAAAGATAATTACGAGAAAGATATTTCAGTTCTGAATAGTAAAATATTCTTCTCTCTCGTTTTTTCATAGATACGCATCACGTGTCCTATGAGAGCGAGCGGTCGACTAGCCAGCCAAGCTGCCAGTTACCAGCTCGTAAACTGATTCAAAATTAACAAACGTAAACATTTGTAATGGACGGTAACTTTTCATACCTGTCCGCAACGAAAGTCCAAGCGGGGACTTTGGGGGAACAGATCCTGGTATGTTTCGTTTCCTACGGTTTAGTTGGATCGTTAACCCTTGTTTATTTATGATATTTTATTGTAGAGACGACCAATGCCTCTCCATCAATAAATGTTTAATTTTTTCCTTAGCCAAAAGTTTTGCTCTGTTGTTATTTAATAGTGTTAGTTTTTCCACTGCGCGCGCGCGCACGCACACACACACATACACACAGACACACATGCACACCTAGCACGTGACAGAGTATATACTTTTGGGCAGGCATGGTATCAGAAGCGTAGTTTGCTGGTCAAGTAGAGATATTTTTTCCCACCCATCTCATATTAGTAACAAGCGGTCGGGCCACAAGTTAAAATTTTTGCGCATCTAATTATATCAAGCTTAGCATAACGTTATAGAAGGTTTAACCTTAGTTCAAAAAAAAAAGGGGTCTTGCATTTAGACATACCGTTCGTTAAGCCTATTTAGTTGATTGTGCTTTGCAATTTCGGACAGCTGGTTTTATGCTGTCGGCGTTTTTCACTATTGACGTTTCCGTGCGTCGGACGAGGGGTTTTTTTTCTTTGGCGTACGTTAGCATTCTGTCGCTGTCAGAGTATATAATTTTGGCAGGCGTAACAGTCATTGGTAATTCCTTGCAATTAATACATTTTATTCTTTGTCATTTTGTTCCAATTGAAGGGTCAAGACACTCCTGTAGCAGCTGCGCATGTTATTGCAGCAATCAATTATCAGTAGTTAATCTCCTAATCTCTAAGCACTGAGAATTATTTAAGGGGTTAAGGAAACATCTTGCTTTGGTTCGTTGTTCGAACATCGTGGTACGAAGCAGAGCATTTCTTTGATGGAGAAGCAGAGTGCTAAGTTAAACCGCTTTAGTTAGCGTCGCTAATAAGCTTAGACAAGTGGCCATATAAGGCTGCCAATAGCCAATTTAAAAAATAAAATACGTAACATAAAGTAATTTCAGTGGGGTTATTGCTCTCCTCCCTTTTAATTAGTATATGTATTAAAAGGAGAGCACGACGCTTTCTGTTTGCGTCCAGTTAAGGCCCATAAATTGCATTTATTTATCATACGTCATTGGTACGACAATTATTTAGAAAGTTTTCAGTAACATGCAGGCGAATCAAGGGAATTTAAGGGATCAGCAGCCAGCATATGAACAAGGGGCTGAAAGACACATACCCCATTTACCCGATTTCGAGGCACTCATACAGGCTGTGAGCTTTCTTTAACTCACAGCCTTGCAGAATGCACGTGAACGACAGCAATTCCCTTACTTTTCGGGCACCCCAAAGGAGGACCTGGAAGAGTTTATCAGACAGTTCGGCATCATAACCACCTGCACGGGCATTCTGCTGGAACATTGCCTTCAATTCGTGCTGGCCTACCTTAAAGGGTTGGCCTCTAGCTGGTTTTCAGCCATGTTACTAACACAGCCACCAGTTACGTGGCATCAGTTCACCCAGACGTTAACTCGAGCTTTCGCTGGAGGGCACACGTAGATGACGCGTCGCCTTGAGCTTCAGCGTCTCGAGTTAAAAGGTAACAAAGTTACTGAATTCGTGACGAGATTTCGTTTTCTATGTAACAGCCTAGTGGACACCACATAGTCAGAGAAATTGCATTTTTTCTACAAGCAATTCCAGATAAATTTGCCTCGCAGCTACGCATGAGAGCCGCTCTCTCTGTACAGGAGGAAATCGATTTCGTGGAGATATGGTACAGAGCTCATGACCTACCTGAAACACCTTTGTATGAGCCGATGCAAGTTGATGTAATAAAGTAAAGCACCGAAGGTCTTAAAAGAAACTCCCGAGGTAACACCACATGGCGGGACATTAAATGTTAATCGTGCGGAAATCGTGGACACACGGCCAAATTCTGCTGTAATAAAGCTAGTTCAGCCCCTAAAGAAAATGAGCCAAGACAGCAGCTAAAAAGTAGCAGTAGGCTATGTATTGTTAGGTCCACAATTAAGGGAGTCGAGTACAAAACTTTGATCGATACTGGGGCAATAGGAAACTACATCGAGCAGGATGTAGCAGCCAAATTAAAACTTAAATTCACTAACATTTATCCCAAAATAAGACAGCCTATCTGGCAGATGGTGGCACAAAAGCCATCTCGTGCCAAATAAGAGTGGAAAATACTCAGATAAATCGAATTTAAATGTGGCCCCATTGGGGAAATTTTGGGTATGGCCTGGATCCAACAAACAAGTTCCATTTTGATTGGGACACCTTGAAATGTGCGGTGCCTCAACAGGGAAGAAATTTGTGGCTACCTCAATGGAGAAGACAGGACCTGGCCTTAATGTCTTCGTACGATTTATGCTATATTCTGAAGACGGAACCAGAGGTACCGTTTTTGCGGTATTTGGTAAAATACAATCAAAAAACGATAGTAAGATAAACGAATGCCATCCTTCCTTTCAGAAGCTCATTTTAGACTATCAAGATCTTTTTCATACCGAACTCCCTAAAGGATTACCTCTAGCAAAAACTACTCAGCATGAGATTCACCTGGAGCAAACTTTTGTGCCATTCAGCTCGCCCCTGTATCCGTTATCCAAGGACGAGGAGCAGCAGTTGTAACGAACCATACAAAGTTTATTAAGTAAGAAACTAATTAGGCCTTCTACTTCATCTCTCTCGTCGCCCGTCCTGTACGTGGCCAAGAAGGACGGCGAGCTTCGCATGTGCATTGATTATCGCAAGTTAAATAAAACGACTTACGATAATAAGTACGCCATTCCTCGAACGGACGCCTTGTTCGACAAGCTGGGTGGCATGTGCTACTTTACGAAGCTCGACGTTCTTCAGGATTACCATCAGATTAGGGTCAAACCAGCTCATACAAAGTTAACATCGTTCAAAACCCCCTTGGGATCATTCGAGTTTAAGGTTATGCCTTTTGGCCTCCACGGTGCTGCCTCCACGGTGCTGCCTCCACGTTCACCAAAGCCATGAAAGAGGCTTTGTAGGGTCTGTTAAATAAGGAGGTGCTCGTATCTATTTGACGATGTGCTGGTCTTTGCTTCGACCCTATCACTGTTGCGTAAACAAACACGGGGGGTACTAGAAAGATTAATGCAACATCGTTTCTTCTTAAAACAGTCCAAATGCGCTTTTGGGGCACACAAATTTAACTACCTCGGATTTACTTTCTCAGAAAGAGGGAAGGGATGTGAGGACAGGTGAACGCAGCCCATCAAAGACTGGCCCAAACCTAAAACCGTGTGCCAATTGGCACGATTCAATTTTAATGGGCATTCATTCAGTGATACGCTGAAAAGGCAGCGCCGTTGTTTAACTTATTAAGAAAGGGCGAGATATTCCAGTGGGAGAGGTCCCAGGGAAAAGCCTTCCAAACATTAAAAAAATATTTCGTGAGCTTCCCATCCTCAAAATATTTGATAAACGGCAAGCGCTCCATATAATGTGCGATGCCTCAGAAGAGGCTATTGGTACTGTAGCTTTGCAACAACATGGGGATAAGCTAATGCCGATCATTTTCGAATCCCGTAGATTCAGGCCGGAGGAACACTCACAATCCATTTATAATGAAGAACTTCTAGCAGTCGCCCATGTAGCACGACATTGGTGACATTACCTACAGCAGGTTCAAACGACGATCTACTCAGACAATCAGTTGGTGAGCAGGCTACAATCCCAACCTAAGCTAACACGCTTGCAAGCTACCGTAGTGAGGCAACTTATGGAATTTAGCGTAACCTTAAAGTACATAGAACGTCCGGCAATATTATAGCAGACGCCATTTCGCGGTTCTTTTATAGGCAACTGCTGAAGTGCTCCTCCGTCAGCAGTATATCAAATCGGGGGGGGGGGGGGGTGAGCATGTCACCTCAATCGGCTACAGTCTGCAACTCCATTGCTCTCGATCGTCCATCAGCATCGGAGAGCAAATGTGGAAAGACAGTGGCGCCATCTACAGACAAGACTGTCCATCAGAATAAAGTTTCTTCTGGCGACTGTGTGCTAAAGCGTCGGAGTAATCAAAACAGGAAGAGGTGCAGAAAAAGGCGCGCGATTCGTAAGGTCGAGCGGGAAGTTTGGAATAGAGGATTGGAGGCTTGAACTGTAACGTGAGGTCGCACAAACGAGCGGCTGAAGAAGAGGACTTTGTTGTGTCAATGCCGAGACTGAACGGGAGAGACAGTCAGCCGCATGAGGAAGGCCGCCCTCTGCCACAATGTACGGTGCGACATATCATGTTTCACGAACTTATTTCATGTTAACTAACGTACATGAGCGTTTTGCAGAAATGATACAAGGACAATTTTGGACTGTGTTCGAGAACGCCACGTCGTCTAAGGAGGAGCTGACTGGATACAGCCAGGAGTGCTTCGCCTGAGAAGAAGGAACGACCCTACCAACCAGAAGGGAGCTCTCGACGTCACGTTTGCCAGCATTCATCGCCACTATAACTGTTCCTGGTTCCACGACATTGGCATATTGACAAAGACTCCACCGAGGTGTATGTGCTAATCACCCCAACGAGCTGTAAGTGCTAATCTCTCCACCAAGCTGTAAGTGCTAAAGAAGGTTTGATGAGGGAAGAGCGCGGCGATCTGGTCCCTTATTCAAGGAAAGTCTCATTTCAGTTGCTATGAATTCGAGCCTTACATGTTACGCCTCTCTATTTGTAATACCTTTCGTTCCTGCTCCTGCTCGAGCATCGATATCTGTCATATTGACTGACTTGACGCTGCGCAGGGATGTATCGACTCTTTAATATTTCTTCATGGCTTAGACATAAAGATAGTTAGTTACGAGAAAGATATTTCAGTTCTGAATAGTAAAATATTCTTCTCTTCATAGATACACATCACATGTCCTTTTAGAGCGAGCGGTCGACTAGCCAGCCAAGCTGCCAGTTACCAGCTCGTAAATTATTAACAAACGTTAACATTTGTAACGGACGGTTACTTTTCATACCTGTCCGCAACGATAGTCCAAGCTAAGGACTTTGGGGGAACAGACTTTCGTTTCCTACGGTTTAGTAGGATCGTTAGCCCTTGTTTAATTATGATATTATAGAGACGACTAATACCTCTTAAGCAATAAATGTTACTTTTTTCCTTATCCAAAATTTCTGCTCTGTTGTTATTTAATAGTGTTAGTTTTTCCACTGCTCACATACACGCACTCCCAGCATGTGACAGTATTGTTTAAGTAAACTAATGTTAAGTAAACTAAGAGGGAATTTAAATGAATAAACTTGAAGAACTGAAAGATGAAGTGGAGAGTGAAGTTATTCTATTTATGTTTAAAAAAATAAAAGTTCTTTGATTTGTAGGCATGCCCATATAATGTTAAACGAAGTGAGCCTCAATTGCTGAAGCACTGTGTAAGCATCAAATATATTTTTCATTTCTATATATTTCATTTTCAATTTCTATAGTTTTTCTACATTATCATCTACTATTAAAGCAAGCGAATAACTACTACCACTTAGCAATATATCTCACAGTAATTAGTTTTCGATATTATCGAGTCTAACAGCAATATGCTCTTGATAACAATAAGCTGTGGATAATGATAGATCTAACAACGCGTAGGGAGTTGGATGATAAATTACACAACATATTTTAGCTTTGAAAGTTTCCAAAGGTAACATATAGTACCACTAAAACATGCACTACTGAATAATTCCGACTGTCATTAATTACTCGTTATATACACTCATGACACTTTGATATACCGGGTGTTTCAAAAATGACCGGTATACCATTACATTTGAAAAATCAATAAAAAATAAACGGGCAGCGATAGAAATACACCGTTTGTTGCAATATGCTTGGGATAACAGTAAATTTTCAGGCAGACAAACTTTCAAAAATAGTTCACGGTGTATTTCTATCGCTGCCCGTTTAGATTTTTCAAATATACCAGTCATTTTAGAAACACCCGGTATATTACATGTCATATCTTAGCATTAGCATAAGCATGTCATATCTTAGCATTAGCATAAGCATGTCATATCTTAGCCTAATGTGATACCATTAGCATGTGCTACTAAACCGCTTCCCACTATCATTATTTACTCGTTATATTCGGTCATTACACGTTGTTACGAGTTGTTTGATATATTACATGCCATATCTTAGCACTGAAAGTTACAAAAGTACCATAGGGTTCCATATGGTTCTATTAGGACACGTGCTACTAAACCAATTCCCATTATCATTATTTACTCCTTATATTCACTAATGACACCTTGTTACGAGTTCTTTGATATATTACATGCCATATCTTAGCATTGAAATTTACAACAGTACCATAGGGCTCCATAGGGTTCCATATGGTTCCATTAGGGCACCTGCTACTAAACCAATTCCCATTATCATGATTTTACTCATTATATTCAGTCATGACACGTTCCTACGAGTTCTTTGATATACTAGGACACGTGCTACTAAAGCAATTTCCAGTATCATTATTTACTGCTTATATTCATTTAAGAGACATCCTTATATTTACACGTGTCACTAGACCAAAATCTGCTATCATTTGTTACTCTTATATATTCGTTCATGAGATGTCAAGATTTGTTGGTTATATTACATGCCCTATCTGGTTATACGAAAGTTTTAAGAGGTTATCATAATTGCACCATTAGAGCACGAGAAACAAGACGGTAATTCCCATTGTCGTCTCCTACGAGAAACAAGACGGCAATTCCCATTATACCAACCATCTTGCCATATCCGAAAACGCAAGACGAAGTTTCGTCCATCATACACTAATGCAATGACCCATTCAAGATTGCGACCCTTGAGTCAACCGAGATATTTAAAGCCAAGAGGTCTACCCCTAGCCTCCTCCTGGCTTACTGTCTCTTTGCTTTTCTCTCTTAGCAATCTCTTTGATTACTCTGTATCTTGATTCTTTATAATCAAGGCCTGCAAGCCACTTGTTGTGTTATCCTTGATAAAGCCAGGAATAAATGACGAAACTAATTGAAAACTCTGTTGTCCCTCTGTTATACAGTAAGGTTACAACCAATTTCCTTGATAGAAACAGTATTAGGAACCCTTTTCTCACTAATGTCACGTGCTATTAATGCACGTACCTATTCACACAATCTCACGTTCGAACTTGTTCGTGCTCTGTCCAATATTAATGGATTGGTGAAAACAGTGTAAAAAAGTTAATTCGTTTCCAAGTTATCGTAGTAAATAATAAACTTCCTAAGAATAAAAATATTCTGTTGATTTAGAGACCGATCTCCCCTTTCAATAATTGTGAATCACGTGCATCTTGCTCTCATTAACGTTTACAGCACGCACAGAGCCGAACCTATGTGCTCAAGATGCATTTTCTCCATTGCAAGGATAATTCATGTCTTCCAGCAATTCAATACTTGCACTCTCTGTATTGAAATGCAGTGCATTGTTGGATTTGTGGCTACAGACGGACGGACGGACGGACAGCTGGATAAACCGATCACATAAGCACATTTTTACGAAAATGTGCTAAAAATACCGACAATGATGAAACATTGCTTTGTTGACAGGTATACAGATATCGGCGTATATTTGGCAAATTAAGAAAGCCAAGCCCTGGTGAACGAAGTTCCCACAACCTGATTGCATAGGATTTTCCCATCTGGCACCTTGGATTGGAGAATTACTTCGGGATGCTGACTCTTAGATGGAACCAAAGACGCGACTCAAAGAAATGTTTGAGAATTTCACAACAGAAGCGGATCTTAAAAGAGCCATGTATAATCGAAGACAAGCGGAAAGCGAAAGCTTTATAAAATTTTATTCAGATTTGATAAGTCTTAAGGCTTCTTTTACTTCAACCGCTCACTGAAAGGGAGTTGGTCAAAGTTGCTGTCGCCAATATGACTGACTACCTGCGTCAAAAGGTGCAACCCTCGACTGTGAAGAAAGAAATGAAGATGATTTCGCATCTGATTCAATGGACAAAGTTGAATAAAAAAACCCTTCTTCTATTGGATATACACTTTTACCAATATACCATGGAAGTAGATAAGGACTTAATCGGGTCGCGTATATAATGAGGTAGGCAAACCGAATTCAACCAATCAGCGTGCAGTATTCGCATCACGTGACTACCCCCCCCCCCCCCCCCCTTCCTGACGTCACAGGCATTCAACCAATCAGCATGCAGGTTTTGTGTCACGTGACCACCCACCCCCGTCCCCTGTTTTGGGCATTCGTCCTCTGTTTTGGGTGTGGTCTTTTTTGGGAGTTGGTCCTTTTGGGTGTGGTCGTTTTTTGGGCGTTGGTCCTCTGTTTTGGGTGTGGTCATTTTTTTTGGGCGTTGGTCCTCTGTTTTGGGTGTGGTCTTTTTTTGGGGGTTTTGACACCAGAGGGCGACAAAGTTTGTTGTGCACACCCTTCTCTGATGGTAAGGTAATCACGTGATGGCAGCCATGCTCAGGTGGCCTAAGGCTGAAATAAAATTAATTTCATAATCCTCTGATGTACCCTGGTGCTGCTGTGGCAGATAAGACGGGTCCTGATGCTCTCAGCAAAATACACTTAGGTGATTCTGTCTTACAAGTAAACACCTGTTGACTCGCTTAAATACCCACCTAAATGTGTAAGGGTTGGTATACTGGCACCTCAAATTGATCACCTAATTACTAATTCACTATTGTTTCTCGGGTAACCAAATTTTTTCCAAGCTCTTTTACAGTTTCTTCTACGACTGCTGTTTCAAGGTGTATTGTTTTGTTTTTAATTTTCAACTAATGGCTACATTGTTTCAATTGACAAGTGTGCATCTGAGTAGGGACTAATGCTGTCTAAAAGGGTGGGTCTGAACTCTCATATAATTGCTTATAAATACAACTAGGTCACACAACTTGATGAAAGAGTCATATTCACTAACTTTTTAGCTTATTTTAAAGCTGGGCTGTTTGA
>JAHWFO010078853.1:273232-288091 GCA_023313115.1 Rhysida immarginata | reverse complement strand
GGCACCAGTAGCGCTCAGCGAAATGAATAGGGCACTGCCAGTCTCTTACTTTCATTTGTCTCTGGTCGTAACCAACGATATGAGTAGATCGCTCATGAGCTGCTTTCAGCGCCACCATCGTGTCCCCATTACTTTGGTGGTCAAAAAATGGCTTTCATCGATCTTTACGTGTGTAATTTTGCGTAGATAAACACACCAAAACTCAATGCCGATTTCTTATTCAGCTTTAAATTGTAATAAAAGATATATTAAAGGTTCACCACTGACCTTTCACAGGTATATTTTTTATTTTCTGCGTCTTAGAATGTTTTTCTCATGTAAAAATCCTGGTCTTTCATATAGTGATTGGTTGATTAGATGTATCCAACGTTGTTATCGTCGTTTCAGTGATACCAGAATGATTGTTTAGAGGTATATATGAAATTATATACCGCATTTATTAAAAACTTTCTAAATTTGGGAGATCGCATAATAAATTTTAGACTATAAGCACGATGTTGGTGGGGGGGGGGGTGCTTTCTGAGCTGGCGACAAAGCGGATATACAGTAATGGCGCTTTGGCTGGCGATGTTCAGACCACCATAATAATGGCGCCTGCTGTGTAATAACATGGAAGAATGGAGATTAGTTCCACTTTTTGCCGCCTTCAAATTGCCCCAAAGATGTTGGCCAAATAAGCGATCTACTCATTTCATATCGTTGGTCGTAACCGCAAACTATAGTGGCTAGAAGAATAGTGTGGCAATGGCTACTACTTGCAATGCTACTTGGTTGATTCCCGATTTGTTGATAGTAGCGGTGGCGCTGCAATCGACATAGATGCGATTTCCACGGGAGATATGGAATTCTTAGGATGACGGAGGTTTTTTTCAGCTATATTACGGATGAGTTAAATTTATTTATAAAAATTTAGTACATTTTTAGGTAATTGTCATCCACAGAACTTGAGAATACTCTTCAGCGTTAAAATAAATAAAAAATGTGCTGTTTTAAATAAGTTGAAATATAAGATCAGAGATGGATGAAGGTATCCATCCCTAATCATCGCCGTAGTGAGAAAATTTTGGGCCCTGGGTAACAAACTTTGGGCCCTGGCCAAATCAGCTTTTATGGGGCCCTAAACAAAGTTTACCCAAAAACAAATTTAACATTTATCTATCCAAAATCCAAATATTGACCATATGTGCCAATCATTACTTCACAGAAAATAATTGTGACATTTTAGATTGGGACCATACATTGAAAGGGGGGCCCCTATCTACAGGGGGCCCCGGGCAGGAGCCTAGGCGCCCCCCCCTTCACTACGGCCCTGTCCCTAATAAGATAAACCATGGAATACGAGCCCTTCCGAGCCAGAGGAATTAAATTTTGAGTAATTAAGCATTAAACAGATCTGCTAAATTAAGCCTAATAAGATATAAACATAAAATCTAATAATATAATGCCAAACAGTTGGCCACCTCACATTTAAATGATAGAAAATGAAATTTCACAGGTGTTTCAGGAGAAAAAATTCAAGAAATGACGCGTTCGTCCCTCTAGCTCGGAATATTGAAATGCACAATCTTGAAAAAATATATGGATATACAAAGAGAATGTCTTTTTTCATATAAAATTCATTTATCACATGATTAACAATCAAATTATTTTTTATGTGAATATAAAAAATTTAAATATCAGATTTTTTTAAGTTTGAAGAAAGTTTTTTTATTATTAAAAAAAGAAGTAAGATATATTGAATTTGTATTTAAACCTGCTTTGATTGCATTTTATCATTTAAAAATAATGAATTTTTAAAAATTATTCTGATTTTCTTAGATTTTTACATAAAGAAAAAAATAAATGAGAAATATAGACAGTAAAGTGGTTGTTGAAATTTTAAAATGTGACAGTAAGAGGGGAGGGGTGCTATATTGATGCAAAACTAAATGAAGAAGTCAAAAACTTTTCTAAAGAAAACAACTCGGAGTGAAACGGTCGCGTATTTCTCTAAACCAAAGATAACTGAAAAAGAATAAAAATCATGTGAAATTAAAAAATACTGCAAAATCATCTCTAAATTAAATACAAAAAGGGGGAGGTCGAAATATTATTAAAATGGTGTATTATTTAATATGCTGAAATGAAAATGAAATAATAAATCAAGTTTAAAAATTTTAGAAGAAATTAATGAAGCTTTATTTATGTAAAGCTCTGGATGTTTAGCTACTATGTTGATGTAGCTGTCATCTGGCGGCATCATCATTCGAGGAATCAGATTTGAATGCTTGCTGCCACACTATTCTTCTAGCCACTATACCGCAAACGCTTCTCATTTCACGAAAAAATGCGGCGCAGCAAGCGTTTACATCTACTACTGCAATCCGATTGGTCAGTGGTTATGACGTCATACAAATCACAACATCAACTTCTTGCTTGTCTGCCATTAATCGCCCACTTGCCATGTTTAATTGTATTCTCGACTGAAATGAAGTCGGCCTATGTGCAGGTTCAAACTGCCACTAACTCAAATTCTATATCTGTGCATGGTACTTGTTGTTGCCTTCCCAGAATTTAGTAATGTAGTTTAGCTTTATTGAATGGATTAGCCAAAACTACTGCTGCCGCCACTGTTGCCGCCGCGGCCACCCAGGTTCAACACAACGAAATTCCTCCGCAAGCTCTGTAAAACGATTTGTGGTGCGGCGCACTAGGCAGACGCCGCAAGGAATTTGTGAAACGCGCTTTAGGAGCATGTCACTCTTCTTTTGGAATGGCTTAGGACAGGTGGACGAAGGCTCTTCTCGTGAGTTTTAGGGCTCGCTGGGAGGCATTTTATTAGCGATGCTGAACTTGAATTTGCTGAAACTATTGAAGGCTTAGTTAAAACAAGAATATAAGATAAATTATTTAATTCCTATGATTTAGAAGAATTCTTATCAATAGTGGTGAAATGGAAAAGAAAATGCGGTGCTGCATCATTAAAAGAGATAAGCTTTAAACGAAACATAATCAGACTGCTTACTAGTCAGATATTGGCACAAATTCCAAAAATTTCCCAAGATAGGGCACCTGCAACGCCTTCAAGAAAGGAGTGATTTTCGATTGTTTCGAACTTTTTGATGGACCTGAAATAAATTAAAGAATGTTCGCAGATACTGGACAGTGATCCGGTAAGGTTGCGACAATATTATGTCCATAACAACTGGAGTGGAAGAGCTGGAGTGGAACACGAGCTACAGAAATAATGTAATCAGGACCCCAGTCTACAGCGCATAAAACAAAGCGGGCCTGGAACTCAAACACCATGGGAATATTTCCGAGACACTTAACGCCGTCAACTGTAAAATGCAATGATGTCATGTTCGAAAGTGTAACGACAGGTAGACCCTCGTTATCCAATGAATCTGATAGGTAAACTTAGGTTTATGTCCAGTGGTCCCCGCCTTTACTAATAAAACTACCGATTCCCTTTAGACAATCCTCCCGCCCTCTGACTTACCTGCCTCTAGTAAGGTGATTAATGAAAAAGAATTAAGACGAATATGATGTAGCACATGGAAAAAGTAAAGAAAAAGCCATTTCCGTGATAGGTATAAACAATTGAAGGCATGCTCCGAAAGGAAATCTAACTCACAACCAAACTGATGTTGAGATTTTAATGGAAAAATGATCTATTCCGCATGCTCAAATAGGTGTCATATGTTCCCCAATAGATGAAGCATTTGAAAACAGGCGTTTGAGGAAAAGGCATCTAAGCAGAATTTAAGATGGCGGAGAGCAGGAGGTGCACATTTCACCAAAAGCAGTGCAAAATGCTAACAGGACCAGAAAAAGGAACTCGGACCTATTTCAACAAGGCATTGTGTGCAAAAAGCAGCAAAATCTCAGTCTCAAGCGGTAAAGACATGGTGCGGGGAAAGGGGTCTATCTCACATTCCATTCTTTTTGTGCTTAAATGTAGCATTTCTGATTTAGGACATTGATTTTCCTTTTTAGGTAAGGATTTGTAAATGCAAATATGATCGATGTGTGGACCTGACACTTGAAACAAAGGTGTCTTTTTTCAAGAAATTTCACATAGCAAATTGCAATGGACAGCGAGCTATGTTGTTCGACTCAATGGAACTGAATGAAGTTAAACGAGGCTATGTGAGGCGTAATGGCGGAGACACGAAACGATAGTGCACGTTGGCATACTAAATTAAAATCAGGTTTTCAGGTCATATGTGTCAGAAGACCCTGTGTGATATCTACAAGGTTTCGCACTAGAGAATACAGAACTTGCAAGCTAAAATGAAGTCTGGTAAGTTTTGTTGTTTCATACTCCGTTCCGGTTCCGGTATTTGGACAATAGAAAATAGAAAATGTCGCTTTGGATTTCTTAACTACCGTTACTTCAGCCTTGTCATGGTGCAGCCATACGTTGTTCACCTCTGTACCGTAAAAACCTTGAATGTCACAGGTAAATATGGGAGTTAGAATGTTAGTCTGATAGTACAGGATGACAATTATTGAACTATGTGAAACAAAACATCAAATTTCCCAAAACTACCGAGTTCAAAAATTTTCTTCAAATGTTAAAAATAACTACATATATTCGGATTTAGTTTATGACTTGTTTGATATGCTAGCCATCAATGGCTATGAAGTGGCGCAGACGAAGAGCAAAATTCTGAAAAAGTCGCTGAAGTGTCGAGACATCGGTGCTTTCAATCACCTGCTGAATGGTTGTTCAGATCTCAGCGATGGTTTCGGGAAATTTGCGTAAACTTTGTCTTTAATATCGCCCCACAAAAATGAGTCACAAGGGTTCAGATCAGAAGTATATTGCGGCCAAGCGATGGATATACGCTCAGAAACTCTGTATTTCGATATTTTCAACGAAAAATGAACAACAACAACAAAAATGCCTGTGTGCATGCTCAAAAAATCCCAACATACCCTGCCAATTGTTGAAAAGTTGTCAGGTGTTTGGTTATTGAGTTTTTTCACATAGCTCAATAATTGTCACACTGTATATTGCGTTTACTTTGGCCTTTGTAAACTCGTGTAAAGATAACCTGCCATCGTAGCTGTATCCCGTCACGATCAATAAACCTTTCTTGCATTCATGGCTTCATTTTCTGAAGTCCCTAGTATCTTTTGAGCAATAAAAAATGGCTCAGCTTTTGTTGCAGTTGCTTCAATAAACACACACCTCATCTAGTCTGTTGATCCGTCGCTGTTGAACATGGCGCGGGAAGATCTTATGAACGTGTCGCTTGTGTTGCTTCTCCAATTCAAAGTAAGGGTTGAGAATTGTCTTTACCGTGTACACAGATATCCCCACCTTCTGTGCAATGGCCCGTTGTGTTGGTGGGTTATATCCGCATAGAAAAGCCAGGCAGCATGGCGTCCCTTATGCGCGTTATTGTTGAAATAGAATTAAAAGAAATTTCATTATTACCTTATCGGTAAACCCGCAAAACAATGCTGCTCGGTAAAGAATCATGGCTGCCGCGTGAAAGTGAGAAATTCAATAAGACCTTAAACATTGAACAATATTTTCTACGTAGAACTTTCCGAACGACGTCAGAAGTAGGGCTAGTGAAAGTTTCGTATTGGTGCTTTTCGCCTTCAGAAATGGCGCTGTTTCTAGTTAGGCCAATGATATTTAGTTTACTTGATATCCCTTTCTTGGAAACTACGAAGACTCACTTTTGCATGCTTTCATAATTTCGGAACAGCTGAATTTGACGTCGGAAAGGGCTCCTAAGTAACCCTATTAATACCTGTCAATTTTCGGTGCCATAACTCGCAGTTTTTAGCTCGAATAATATTGAGAAGTAAATTTATCTAAACACTTGAAAATTTACTCAAATACCGAAATTCGCGTTTAATGTTTGCTGTACCAATCGTCTGCTAATAGCTCAATTTTGCTGCAATGATCCTCTTTTGTTTTCGCTTTTAAAACCTGCCATAACAATACTCCACATGATAGCTCACTAAAATGAACGCGCACCCCAAATTAAAAATGCTAATTGTTACAAGAGTTCCATAAAAACCCTCTGTAATCGCCTGAATATGTCTCTACTTCCGACCCCGTTAGCCAATCGTTAGCAGTCATTTTCTTCTCGCGGAGCACTGTAAATGGTAATGTGGGAAAAGCAAAGGTCGGGACGTAGACTTGTGACATTAAGCTGTGATCTTGGTTCGAGTTGTAGAAACAACGTTCAAGTGTGAATGCAAAGCTTTCTAAAATTAGACGGATTTTCTACGACTGATTCAAGTGTGAAATAGCCATTGATGGACTCTTCCAGTGGCGAAGTATTTCGTTCGCATAAGCCTAAGAGGTACTAATACGTGTAGTACACAGCAACTTTACAGAATTACCAACGTTTTATCGATTGAACTTGAGAATTCCGGATGCATGCTATGTGCCACGAAATACCACAAATTAAGGACCAAACTATTATCTTCTAACACAACCAAAACAGTCGACACTAAGACAAAAAAGTAAAAGGAAAGGAAGGAAAGCTCTACTTGATTTAGTGTAAGTTCAGTAAACCCTAGCGCCATTATAGACTGGTGGGATATTGGGATGTAGAGAAGCTCTCACTCATGTCAAATTGGGCAGCAAATGCTTTGTTATACCTATTATTTTTACTAAATTGGGAGATGTAAACTGCTTTCATTGAAATTTTTTATTTAGTTTAAAAATGCTAAATTGAATCTTTGTTCATTTATTTTCTCATTTATATACTGCAATGGTCTATTTTATTGAAAGTATATTTATTTTATTCCATAACATTATTTTAAAATAAAATCTAATTTTTTTTAATTCTGTCAATATATTTTTCCAAGATAACAAATGTTTATTTTCATATGACTTTTATTCACTTACTTTTTAAAAGCAATTTAAAAGCATATATCAGAAAAAATTAGATAGTGGAAAAGATGTTGAACTGTCTAGGTACGACGTTCTGTTATCAGGCCTTCCGTGTAGGTGGTTTTGTCTGAGGCCACTGAAATGCATTGTTATAACAGCAAAAACGATCAAAGAACGTATAAGGAAAAGAAGTAAAGGCTGTGTTTATACCACGTGATGCGTTGCTTCTCAGCAACACACATTTCCCGCCAGATTTCAGTTGGGTCACTTATGTCTACGCGAGCCTTTACTTCTTATTCTTATACGTTCTTTGACTAAGATGTAGCAAAGGATAAAGCTATTATTATTTCACAAAAAATACCGGTATATAAAAACTAATATACTGGATACCTGGGAGGAAAGGCCAATGGGAGTAAAGAATGCGTTATTGTAAGTCAAAAAGTTTATATAAACCCCAGCTGATATCACCGGCGTTGCTCGAGCTCTTTTTAAGTAAAATTTTGCAATATCTGAATGTGAAAATGACTAAATTTTATACATAAAATGCTAATTCCTCTTGCTTCATGCCCGTTTCCATAGTGCCGTCCAACAATACAATCTTTATTGTTTCCAGAAAAAGAAAAAATACTGATCCTTGAAATCCAAAAATCGCAGCCGACGAAAAAGACTATTAAAAATTTTTATCTTTTTTTAGGCTATGGTTCAAAAACATATTGTCGTCAAAGAGATAACTACACACTCTGGCCAATGAATTAGAAACCTTCGTTCAATATAGTATTGACCCTCATTTGGCTGTAATTACAGAACATACGTGGTTTGGCATGGACTCTTCAAGGTGTTGCAATGCAGGGCAGGGAAGGTAATCACAGACCATGCATTCATCAGAGTCCTTCAGGTCCTACAGAGTAGACGGAAGAAGATGCCTTCGACGAATGTCTCTTTCCAACATGTCCCAAACATTCTAGATCGGGTTGAAATCCGGACTTTGCGCTGGCTACGGCAGATGTTGCAACTCGGTGTCATGTTCAGAAAACCACTCCTAAACAATTCTTGCTAGATGGACAGCAGCATTGTTGTCCATGAAGAAGCCGTCTTGATGGATGGACTTCATCTGCAAAAATGTTCAAGTAGTCTTTGGCTTTCACCCGAATGTCAAGGAATATCAGGGGTCCTTGAGATACCAATTAAACATGGCCCATACCATGGCACTTCCTCCTGTAGCTTGAACTGTGTTCACAAGACATGAGGGGTCCAGCGTTTCATGGGGCTGCTGCCAAATTCTCTATCGGCCATTGGTGCAAAACAATGTGTAACATGACTCCTCCGACCACATCACCTTTTTCCAGTCGTCTACTGTCCAGTCACACCGTTCTTTACACCACTGCAGGCGAACTTTCCGGTTTGTTGCTGCCACCAGGAGCTTCCTCACTGGCATGCGACATCCCATCTCTATTCGCTTCAACTCTCAGCACATTGTTTTGGAGGAGATGGGTTGCGATGATCCTTCATTGAAGTCTGCCGTCATTTGCTCCACAGTATACCTTCAATTTTGCCGCACAGTCCGTCTCAGACGACGTCAGTCTTTGTCTGTGTTGAATGTTTTTGATCCACAATTCTGCCGTTTCGACAACTCTTGTGGATTCCGTTTCCACGCATTGGACACATTGGAGACCTGACCTTTTGAGATACCAGTCAGTTGTACTGTCCTGGAAATCGTAGCTCCAGGTAGATGGGCTCCCACAATAATTCATTTTTGGAACTCAGACAGATCAGCTGTTTTCCTCATTTTGCTCAACTTGAGCAGCTGCAGCTTGTTCCTAGCCTGTATTTGCAGCTTGGAATGAGCATGTACTTCACATGATTGCATTCATTTGCATATCACAATCGTTTCTGAACTGTGATCCCGCTTTACATATCAACACAGTAATTCATCACGCGTTTCTAATTTATTGGCCAGTGTGTGTATGTACATCTATTGACATTTAAAAACAGCACACTAGAATAAATAAATCAGATTAAATCCTAAATAATTAATTTAGCTATTCTAAATTACAAAAAAATCAATACCACCCATATTTATTATTAACTTTCTGAAGTTGTCATGTTAACTTACAACTGGAATTATCCCGGGGTACACCAGGTGCCTCTGCTAGTGTTATAATATATACAGGGTGATTCAGAATTCATTGTACAAACTTCTAGGGAAGGTTGAACGGGTTATTCTAAGCAAAAAAGTTCAAATGAACATCTCTCTGAATTTGACTGATCAAATTTTAACGTTATACACAGTTTTATGTGCCCCATTATTCCTCCAAATATCATTATCCCAGCTGTTATAAAACCTTAATTATTAACTTGTTCATTTTGGTGGCGCCGTTTTTATCTGTTCATATCTCAGTTTTCATTCAAATTCGGAACCATGTTCATATGAACTTTTTTGCTTAGAATAACCCATACTACCTCCGCTAAAACTTTGTACATTCAATTTTGTATCATCCTGTATAAAGAATGTTTGTGGTTTGTTTGTTTGTTTGTTTTTTTCTTATACAAATCTATATTATTATTCCGATCTTGATGATTTATTATTATTCTGATCTTGATGATATATAATTATTCCGATCTTGATGATATATTATTATTCCGATCTTGATGATCTTGAAATTTTATTTTACTGTATATTCATATTCAGATATTGGAAAATTTAATTAAAACAAAAAGAGTCCGAGCAACGCCAGATTTAGCTTATTTAGTAGCACAGCAGATGCAAACATTTCCTAAAAAAAATCCCCAATACAAATCTATATTATTATTCCGAACTTGATAAAATTTTGCATACCTTCACAGCATGAGGAAGTTAACTGTCTACCTCAGATTTCGAAAATATAATAACTATCCATAATAAATGGATGTTCATAATGATGATGGGGCATATGTCACGGCTGAATTTTAGAAAAAAAAACGATCGTGGGCATTCCACCAATCATTGTCATCAGTCGCGTCATTTTCGTGATCGCGAAATGCAACGAAAGAGCGAGCGGAGACGATAGTGACGGAAAAATCGTCAGCAAGTAAAATTTTTGAAAATTCAGAAAATATTGTTGGAAGCGAAGGAATAACAGGTATGCAAAGGTAGTCTTGGAAAAAGCGAAGCTTCAACGATTTACGCATGGGGCAGTAGGATCCGAGATATTCAATGAGCGTAAAGCTGACGGAGAATTATTGCTAGAAGAAACTATAAGTGATGTGTAGCTCGCCTGAGTGCCCAGGCCGATACGTCAGTGTCACCCAGCCACTTAGACCATAATTATGCTCGTGGCCATTGTGTGTTCTGAATATTTCTGATTATGAGTTGAATCCGATAAGTCACCTGTCAAATCCAACGGAACATAGCCTGTGTGGGAGTGTTACGGGAATTTTTCCGTGGAACTAGCGTGCGTTCCTGGAAGACGACCTTGGGGGAGTTTTGTATCTCTGCTAACATAAGAAAAAAGTCACGAATGGAGATTCCTCGAAATTGGCGTATTGCGAGCATCGGATCTAATGAACCTTCTCATATTCTCGATGGAACTGTGTTTTTTTCAATATTATTCTTACGATAAGAGGATTATCACAGATTAATATTCCTGATTACGGAAGTGGATTTCTTGGACGGTTTTTCTTTTCATTGCGTACTGTATGAGCGTCCAAGTTATATAGGATCTTCTTGATGCTAATTTTTTCCCAATTAGCAACGATTGCAGTCTTCAAAGCATTGATTGAATCGTACTGCTTGCCTCCAATATAAACTCCACGTGCAAGCTTCCCCCACAACTTTAATTTTAATTACGCAGTAGTTTTGAACTGGATAGTTCCAGCGTGGAAATAATTAAAGAAGTGACGTCTTGGCAGTTTTGACGGTGTAATTTCAACCCTTCGTAGATGGCAGAGCTTGGCTCGAGTTTTCTTGCTATATTTCAAGTCGATTGAAAATAACTTTCTTCTGGCAAGAGTTTTTTGTGTCGAAATTTGAACTTTCAATTCAATTAATTATCCATTCCCCATTAAAAGTATGTGGCGGCTAGTATAATAGACACTAATTTACATTCAAGAAGAATCTGTTATCTATTATTATTAATATTTATATGGCAGTCCCTATTCGTTTAAGTTTGCTCAGAAGGAGTTAAATACGTATAATTAATAAACATATTTATTAAATTGTTGTTATTTTACCTCACCTCTGTGTTCATTTTTTCATCCACTGCTTTGGCACATGACACAAAGGAGGAGGTTAGTTTGGTAGCAGAACACTCACGAAACGCCCTCTACTAGTGCCCACATTGCTGGTTTGCGAATTTTCGCTAGTAGTTTGTGACTGTGAACTTGTGTTTTGAGTGCTTTGAAAAAAACATTTTTTTCTCCCCAAGTGAGGATGTTAGTTAGACTTCTAATAGTTATAAAGAAAACACAGAAGTTCATACGAGAGGTCAGTTAAATATCTTTTTGTTATGGCGGCTCGGATCTCGAAAAAAAATAAAATGGGAACTTGAAGGAATGTTTTATTTCAGAGGACTGGTCGAGCCTCACATTAAGAAATTTAGAGAGTTTATGGATATTCGTAAAATTACTAATTCTAAACTCATTTATCAGTTGGATTATCAATACTAATAAATAATAATAAAAAATGAAAACGATTTTCCAGTATTTTCTAATGATATTGCCTTCGCATGTTAGACTACACCTCAGTGACTGGGAGGACTCACTTGGAGGAAGTATATAGCGAAACAAGCCGGTGTTTACGGCCTATCGCAAGGATTAACACAAATAATCAAGAAAGGAAATGCGAGAGCGAAAAGGCAGAGATTCTTGAGGGGTTTACGCTCGCATGCTTGAGGTGTGGAGCTGCAACGCAGCAGTGTAGTAAGGGATCCGTATCTTTGTATGAAGAAAATAATAAGTTGTCTCTAAATAGTAAAATACGTAATTGCAGTTCTAGTTGCAAAAGCCAAATGAAATCTACTGCCAATGTTAAGTTGTTACAAAATATAGACGTATTAAATAATTGTAAAGGTTCGCAGGAGTCATTGCGTCAAAATGCAATTATAATAGTAACTCACAGTTTTCAAAGGTGCTCGGGGCTGAAGAACCTCCAAGCGTTAAGGGTAGGTCGGAGGAAAATAGTATGTCAATTTTAAAACTGTCAAATGGAATTGGGACTGATGATTCGAAAGCCAAAGTGGAATGTTCTCAAGTATTACAGAAGCAGCGAAAGTAAAAAGAGGGGGTCAAGCTACAAGTACAAGTCATGAGGTTTTCTATAAGAAACAGCTTAAGCTAGATGCTCATACAAATTAAGAATACTCTACTAGGTATTCAAGAGTTGATGAAAGCCCATATACATAGCAAGCCACTGGATATAAGTGACCCCAGGCATCGAATTAGTGGCGAACAATTTGCTAAAAAGATGTCAATAAATTCACTCAGCCCTATGGAAGAGTCATACACACACTCGCCAATGAATTAGAAACCTGTGATGAATTACTGTACTGATATGTAAAGCGGTGTCACAGGTCAGAAACGATTGTGATATGCAAATGAATGCAATCATGTGAGGTACATGCTCATTCAAAGCTACAAATACAGGGTAGAGACAAGCTGCAGCCGCTGCAGCAAAATGATGAAAACAGAAGACCTGTCCGAGTTCCAAAAAGAAGTTATTGTGGGAGCCCGTCTACCTGGAGCTACCATATCCAGACAGTACAACTGAGCGGTATCTCAAAAGGTCAGGTCTCCAAGGTTTTCAATGCGTGGAAACGGAATCCACAAGATTTGTCGAAACGGCAGAATTGTGGATCAAAAACAATCAACACAGACAGGGAATGACGTCTGAGACGGATTGTGCAGCAAAACCGAAGATCTACTTTGGAGCAACTGACGGCAGACTTCAATGAAGGATCATTGCAACCTATCTCCTCCAGAACAATGCGCCGAGAGTTGAAGCGAATACGGATGGTAAGTCGTATGCCAGTGAGGAAGCCCCTGGTGTCAGCAACACACCGGAAATTTCGCCTGCAGTGGTGTAAAGAACGGTGTGACTGGACAGCAGATAGATTGGAAAAAGGAAATGTGGTCGGACGAATCACGTTACACATTGTTTTGCACTGATGGCCGGCAGAGAATTTGGCGGCAGCCCCATGAAGCGATGGACCCCTCATGTGTTGTGAACACAGTTCAAGCTGCAGAGGAGGTACTCTGCGAGACCTGAAGGTCTCTCTGACGAATGCATGGTCTGCGATTACCTTACCTGCATTGCAACACCTTGTGAAGTCCATGCCAAACCGCGCATATTCTGTAATTACAGCCAAAGAAGGGTCAATACCATATTGAACGAAGGTATCTAATTCATTGACTGGTGTGTCTACAAGTAGGAAGAATAAGTTTCGCAAAAACGCTCCGATAGTACAGACGAGGGCACCGAGACAAACGAAACTCTTTCAACTTAAAACAAAGAGACAAAAAGAACCTCAAATTAAAATAAAGAAGAAGAAACCTGGAAAGAATAATATAAAGTGTAACAATAGTCGTCCTATTAAACAAAGAGGTGAGACAGTCCCGTGGATGAGCATTTTTTCAGCGTTTCACCCCAATTCAGTGCAGAGACAGTGGAAATCTGGCAACTTTGATAGGTCGTCACGGTGGAAAAGTTATAATAAGAATATAACGGGGGAGCGTTTTAAAACTCAGGTTTATCGATATAAGGATGAGAGTGGTAAAATCGAAAATAAAAATGTTCACAAAGCTAATAGGGGGTGGTGCCCACAGAATACGCAATCAATTAATAATGTAGGTGTGCTGGAAACCCAATCAAAGGTACAAGGTAGTTCTCTTGGTAATAAACGGAAAAAGACATTCAAGTTTGAGAAACATCGAAGAGGCTGCTCGAAGCTTAAGAGACAAAGTAACAAGAGTTTCAATGCAGGTAACCCTAAAGTTATGCAGGCAAAGCTGCCTTTAGGGGCGGGAAGAATGTCACGGCCGAATTTTAGAAAAAAACGGACGTGGGCATTCCCCCGATCGTTGTTATTAGCTGCGTCATTTTCGTCATCGCGAAATACAAAGAAAGAGCGAGCGGGGACGATGTTGACGGAAAAATCGTCAGTAAGCAAAATTTTGAAAATTCAGAAAGGTTCATTGGAAGCGAAGGAATAAGAGGTATGCAAAGGTCGTCTAGGAAAAGGTGAAGATTCAACGATTTAGGAATGGGGCAGTAAGATCCGAAATATTAAATGAGCGTAAAGCTGATGGGAAACTATTACTAGAAGAAACGAAAAGTGTTGTGTAGGTCGCCTGAGCGCCTAGGCTGATGCGTCAGCATCGCCGAGCCCCTTAGCCCACAATTGTGCTCGTCATCAGTGTGTGTTTTGAATATTTCTTATAGTGAGTTGAATCCGATAAGGCACCTGTGGATTCTAACGGAGCATAGCCCGTGTGGGAGGGTTATGGTAATTTTTCCGTGGAGCTTGCGTGTATTCCTGGAAGACTGCCTTGGGTGAGTTTTCTATCTCTGCTAAGATAAGAAAATAGTCACGAATGGAGATTCCTCGAAATTGGCGTATTGCGACCATCGGATCTAATGAACCTTCTCATATTCTCGATGGAACTGTAAGTGTTATTTCAATATTATTCTTACTCTAAAAAGAGGATTATCACAGCTTAATATTCCTGATTATGGAAGTGGATTTCTTGGACGGGGTTTATTTTTAATTCGTACTGTATGAGCGTCCAAGTTATATAGTCTCTTTGTTCGGGAAAACTCAGATTTTTATGTAAAAAATAGATATATATTTAAGTTTCTATTTTTTTGTAATCTTTGTTTTTTTTACAGTTTTTGCAGAGTGATGGTTGAGTATATTTTTTTAATAAATGTTAATTAAAATCTCCACGTGAATATCACTGTCTGCAGCTAGTTGTCCCTCGCGAATAATTTTCGTGAGCACGAGGATGTGTGTCCCACTATTGTTGACGTTCCTTAC
>JAHWFO010078853.1:226078-250459 GCA_023313115.1 Rhysida immarginata | reverse complement strand
AACAATGAAAGGCAAAATTTGTGAAATATAAATAAATTTCAATTTGTGACAATGCATAGAATTCCTGTTATTCAGGCTTTTTTTAGAAAACAGAGTTCTTAGTATTTAACGTTAAAAATGATCAGTAATCTTTCTATATATATAAAGAAGGATGTTTATTTGTTTGTGGGTTTGTTTGTGTTTTCGTTTGTTTGTTTTTTATACAAATATACAGTTTTATTCCGATCTTGATAAAATTTCGCATACATGACTTTCAAAGCATGAGGAAGGTTGCTGTCTACCTCAGATTTCGAAAAAAATAATAATTTTTGATAAAAAAAAATCGATAATCATGGTTATGGCAGGGTATATTAATGAGAAATATCTCATTTCCGTGTTGAGCACTCATGACAATAAAAGGCAAGGCTGAGGATTTCCCATCATTCACGAACGAATGGCCTGACCATGACGTTTACTCTGCCTGACCGGGCGTTATTAGTCAAGTTGGTTTATCACAAGAGCGACAATGCAAGTGCTGCCCTTCATAAATTCCCTCGATTGAAAACGTTACGAAGAGGACCGATGAGCATAACTAACTTACGGAAAATGATTGAACGATTTGAATCTACCGGAACTCTAGGAGTGCAACCAGGCCGGGGACGCAAACGAATCAGGCAGCAACACGTTGAAGAAGTTGCAACTGCTATTGTGGAACAGGAGATGAATACTGTGGAGGGTACCAGCAGTGCACACGCAATAGCACGCCAAACAGATATCCCATATTTGACGATGAGGAAAATATTGCATAAGATATTGACATTTTATCCCTATAAACTCACACCTGTTCAACAATTGCTTCCTGGAGATGAACGTACCCGAACTGACTTTTCGTTGAGATTTTAGCACGTATGGAAGTGGATGATGCATGGCCATGGCAAATTTTATGGAGTGATGAGGCACATTTTTATTTGAATGGTGATATCAATACTCACAACTGCCGTATTTGGGCTGCATCAAATCCACAAATGAGTCTGCCAACTCCTATGCATTCACCGAAACTAACAGTATGATGCGGCTTTACTGCTTCTTTCATCATCGGCCCGTACTTATTGTTGTTACAAAAGTTGGTTTGTACGGTATTTGTTCATTTGACAATTAAGTATTCATTGTTTTCTTGAAGTAAGCGCCCCCTATGGCGACTTTTGGTACTATTTTTTTTTTGGCAGAAATCGAAACTGCATGTTCCACTAAGTATATATATACCAAAATGTACTGCATTTGGCCTAATAGAATTCCCTCTAGCGAGCTCTGAACACCTCACGTTATTTCTTGCCCACCCAGTATATAAAGAAGGATATTTGTTTGTTTATGGGTTTGTTTGTTTGTTTTTTATACAAATCTACAATTTTATTCCGATCTTGATAAAATTTCGCATACATGACCTCCAAAGCATGAGGAAGGTCACTGTTTACCTCAGATTTCGAAAAAATAATAATTGATAAAAAATCGATATTCATGGTTATGGCAGGACATATTAATGAGAAATATCACATGACCAACAATGCAAGACAAAGTTTTTGCAACAATAATTATCAACAATGGTATCAACACGCAATTCACAAATACTCTGCACGGACGAAAAATATATATCTCATGACCAAAAATGAAAGGAAAAGTTTGTGCGACAATAGATATCAACAATCGTGTCAACACGCAATTCACTCTAAAATCGGACCAGTAACATATCTCATGACCAACAATGCAAGGCAAAGTTTGTGCAACAATAGGCCCGTCGTGATTGCATCAACAATAGTCTCAATGCGCAATTCGCCAATAACAATGAGCACAAAATTATTCAAAGAATTATAACAATGAACATAAAATGATGCAAAGACAGAACATTAGTTTCCAAGAATTATAACAACGAACATAAGTATCAACAATAGTATCAACACGCAATTCACAAACACTCTGCATGGATCAGCAATATACATCTCATGATCAACAATGAAAGGAAAAGTTTGCGCAACAATAGGTATCAACAATGGTGTCAACACGCAATGCACCAACACTATGCAAGGATCAACAATGCATAGAATTCCTGTTATCAAGGCTTTTCTTAGAAAAGAGAATTCTTAGTACCTAAAAATTTTCTGAAAATCTATAAAAATGATCAGGCAAGATAATGAGTTAGCAGACTATTCAGAAATAGTGAAAGTCTATAAAGGAAGCACGCCTTTAGCTCCTTGCTGTATTGAACAAATGGTAAGCAAGTAATCGGCGACCGCTAGACTACACAAAGTGATGCATGGCCAATTTTTGCTTCAAGATATCTAAAGAAGAAAGGAAATTGCAACAACATCAAGTGTACATCTAAAATAAGATTACGTGAGTAAAAAATTATTTAGACTAGAAGGCATCCTTGGAGAGGTCCATCCATTGTGAGCCTTTAAAAAAGTTTTCTTCGGTAAATCAAGTGCCGGTATATCACCTAGAATGGATTTTTTTCAGTGAAGAGGTAAATTCCTGTCAGTCGGATTTTTCTTAGAATGGATAGTCCTTTCGCTCTATATTGTAGTGATTCAGTTATTATTTAACTAATTTGGAGGTTTAATTTAGCTTTTTGAAGTTGTTGTTTACCTACAAGCTTAATTATCCAGGGTAACGCCGGGTCCTCTGCTAGTATATATATAAAGAAGGATGTTTGTGGGTTTGTTTGTTTTTTATACAAATCTATAGTTTTATTCCGATCTTGATGAAATTTTTCATACTTGACCTTCAAAGCATGAGGAAGGTCACTGTGTACCTCAGATTTCGAAAAACTAATAATTATCGATAAAAAATCGATATCCATGGTTATGGCAGAGCATATTAATGAGAAATATCTCATGACCAATAATGAAATGCAAAGTTTGTGCAATATAGATAAGTTTCCTGTTACTCAGGCTTTTCTTAAAAAAGAGAGTTCTTAGTACTTCAGAATTTCTTGAAAATCTATAAAAATGATCAGTAACTGGAGATAATGGACAATTAGCTGACAATTGAGAAAGAGTGGAAAGACGACTTAGAAAGAACTACTGTAGCTCCGTACTGTATTGAGCAAACGGTAAGCATGTAGAATAATCGGCGACCACTAGACTACATAAAGTGATGAATGGCCAAGTTTTGCTTCAAGACATCAAGAGAAGAGTGGGAATTGCTATAACATCATGTGTACATCTAAAGTAAGATTACAACGCTCTGCAAGGATCAACAATATATATCTCATGACCAACAATGCAAAGCAAAGTTTGCGCAATATAGATATGTTTCAATTTATAACAAAGCATAGAATTCCTGTTATACATGTTTTTCTTATGTTGTATGTTCTCGGAAGAAGCTAACACTTTCCAAACAGCTTTGTGTTTCACGGAAAGAGCCAGATCCGTAGCAATTTTGGATGTAGTGTGTTCTCTTCGACTTGTTCTTAGTACTTCACAATTTACTGAAAATCCTTAAAAATGATCAGTAACTGGAGATAATGGAAAGTTAGCAGACTATTGAGAATGAGTGAAAAGACTACAGAGGAAGCACTCCTTACTGAGTGCTGTATTGAGCAAATGATAAGCAAGTAAATAGAAGAATAGGCGACTGTTAGACTATACAAAGTGATGAATGGCCAAGTGTTGCTTCGAAGACATCGAGTGAAGAAACTGAATTGCAACACCGTACATCTAAAGTAAGATTACGTGAGAATGAACTTATTTAGACTAGCAGTGACATCCTTGAGCAGTCCATCCATTGTGAACCTTTAAGAAATTTCTTTTCGAATTTTCATTAAGAATTTTTACTGTATTAATTCTAAGCGTTTTCATGTGCTTATTTTTAAGATATGCAAAATTTAATCCAAAAAAAAGTCCAAGCCATGCGGGGCTATCACCTACCTTTTTTGGTAGCACATCAGATCCGAACATTTCATAAAAATACATTTTGAAAACTGAGATGCTGATAACGCGATAATTGAACGTTCGTTTCCAAGAATTATTTAATAATGGCATAGAATGATGCAGTGACAGGACATTAATAAGGCAGCGTCAATTGGTGAGGCAAAGGAGTCACGCGAGCCTGCCTTGAGCTCCCTATCAAACGTTCACCAGGCGACTGACAAAAATTTGTGTCTGGAAAGGAAAGAGAAAGAAAGAGTATTGGTCAGAGAAACTCTGCAACTAAAACAGAAAAGGCTATACGGGCATTTGAAGCAAAAGCAATTTGTTTGTAACTCGGCTTCTATACTACCTATGTCCACGTAATTTGGATGATTCACTGAGAGCAACTTACCAGTTAATTGTTCTAATTTTGGCGCGTGCACGTCCAGTGGTTTCCGAGTTGGGTTCTCGAAGCGTGCACACATTTGGCCAAATTTTCCTGTTTTCCACTGAACAATGGGAGTTTCGAATAGAGCAAGAGGGTATAAGAGCTTCTACGGCAAGGGAAAGGAAAACTTGAGTTTAAAGTATCTGGTGAGACAAGTGTAGAAGAGTTTAGATCAAGTCCTGGTATATCACCTAGCATTTCATTTTTTCATATATTTCGTGGAATGGATAGTCACATTGCTCCGAGTTGTATTGATTGAGTTATTATTTAACCAATTGGGAGTTATAATTTTTTGTTGAGATTGTTCTGTTTACCTACAAGTCTAATTATCCCGGGCAACGCCTGGTGCCTCTGCTTGTATAATATATACATAAAAGTTTCCGAGTGGGATTTTATCATTCAGCTCTTATAAACGGAGTGATTATATACGGTCTTCAGAGCAATGGGTTCGCTTCTTCCTGTTTATGATGCCGTTTACAACGTCCAAGACCGGGTTTCTTTCGAAGCTTTTCTGATTGTTCAGGAGACATCACCGTCAGTTTTTGTTTATTTCCTTATCTCCAGTGCTTCATACATCAATATTTTTTTGTGTTCCTTTTCAAACTTCAGGATTGTCAAGATCTCGTGCATGGGTACAAATGAGTGTTTCTAATTTTTGATTCTAATCACCCGACACACCATAAGAAGAGCCCTCACCTACCCGATCAAATGGAAGTTAAGAAGAGAGAAATAGCCACCACCTACAAACTGGCCTGCCTCAACGCCTTCCCCGATACAATCACCAATATTATCTACAACAGCACCAAAAGATTGATACAACAACCAGCCAACCAGCTCGATATGAATACAGACTTCTTTACAATCAGCTACTTTGGACCTGAAACCTACAAGCCGGCCAAGATCTTCAAAGTGCAAGGTCTAAGAGTTGCCTTCAAAATAAAAATGAACCAAGTCATCCTGAACACCAGAATGAAGACTACCGAACAAGACAGGTCCAAGCAAGCAGGAGTTTACAAATTCTCATGCCCGGACTGCAATGCATATTACATCGGCTCAACGACGCGATCATTTCAGAAAAGATTTATTGAGCATAGGCGGTCTTGGGTAAATGGTGACAACAAGTCCGCCTATGCTGAACACCTCATAAAGCAGAAACACCGAATGCTTCCAATAGATGAATGTATGGATATCCTTTGGAAACGTAGCAACAAAGCCAGGATCATAATCCAAGAAGAAATCGAAATAAGAAAACACCACTGGGAAGACTACACTAACATACTTAATGATCACACCATCTTTGAAAGAGACATCCTTGACCTCCTCATTGAGCATCCAAGACCAGATGACGTCATAACAAGCCTCTATTAGCTCCGCCATTATCTCCAAATTTCATCCTCCAATCTTTGAGCACATCATTATTCTTTTGTTTATGCCATACAAAACCTTCATGTTCCACCAATCAACAACCTTCACGCCCTCCACTTAGTATATAAACCCTGGCATGGGCAGTTAAACCTTTTCTAGCTAAATCAGCCTCTGAAGATGGTGTAAACCGAAGCGCATAAGGCAATTAAAAGTATATTCTACCGTATCACTTTTTGACCTTTATTCCTTTTATTGAGCGTTTCTTCTTGATGAGGTGGTCCGAAAAGGCCGACTTCCTGTCGCCACTGACCCATGTACTGCGATGCTCGTTAAAGGATCTTTTCGTCGAAACGACATAAGAGCATCCACATGTGGGGCATGTATGCATGTAAACCCCTCAAGCCAAAAAGTACCCTCCGTGTTTGGTCGTTGTCCTGTTGGATTCAATAGATATCTACATTTATTTCTTGTCCTGAAGGCGATCTTAACGCCTATATCACGAAAGACATTGGATAACCTTGATATCTCGAGTACAATGTATGTGAAAGACGTGTACTTACGATCGGCCACAGGGTCCTGTTTAATGCCAGAGATGCATTTTGTCCGATATATTGAATCCGTGACAGCGTCGTGCGAGATGGGTCTCTTCTTTCCTGTCCCTGGTATTTATTGGGTATGATATTGCCTGGTTGAAGTAGTATCTCAGGGTAGCTGCTTTGCATTGTAGCAGGTGATTTGATTCAAAGTTTATGATGTTGCCGGTAGTGGTTGGTTTACGATATATGTTGAAGTCCAGTTTATTACTGCTTTGGTTTCTCCGAACAGTTATGTCTAGGAAGTCTATTTTTCACCCTACCTCCACCTCCATTGTATAAGACATATTGGGGTGGAAGCCATTGAAGGTGTTCAGGATTTGGTTTGGGTCCGTCGTAGATTCGTCCAAAACAATAATCGTGTCTACATATCTAACATAGAATACCACAAGTTTTTTTTCTACATACCATATATTGGGTGGTGTGGACTGATACGGTTGTAGTCGTTCCGTACCCTAATGATGAAATGCAATTTCGAAACGCATAGGTTTATTTATTAAAACACTACCATTTTCCAATTTTAAGAATTCTTATTATTCCCGTATTCAGCAAAATAGATCAAAGATGCAACTACTGAATAATATTAAACTTATGTAATAGGATTTGTGTCGCTCCTTTAGTAATCCGAAATCGGTCCGGCTTAGGAAACTTGGATTAGGAATCGGTCGAAATAAGTTGCTGGTTCGATTAACCGGTGGTTCACTTAACCGGAATCGACTGTATTAGGTTAACAACATCAGGTGTGGGGCTTAATAAATGGCCTCGATCTAGCTTATGCAGGTAGGTGAAAGATTCATCAAACTCAAGTTTTTTCCAGTGTCAGAAGAACCTTGCAACTGTTACATTTTAGTTTCCTAATTACACTAAACACACAATACTCAGAGATATATGTCTGTACAGGTAAAGAGTACTCTCATCTGCAATGTCACTGTCAGTAACTGTAATGTCAGATTTAATAACACAATCTGCATCTTCAGTCAGATCAAAATCATCATTACAAGAAAAGTCAGAAACATAAAACTTTCCCTTATGTTTTAATAAAATGTCTAAATTCAAATCAGATTGAATGTGAAGTTTTTTTTCAGATTCAAATAATTATATGGAAATGTAGTAGTTCAGATTCTGTCTGGAACTTACCAGGTAAACTATATTCCAGGTTTAATTTCCTTCTACAGTAAGATGCTATTTCTAAAATGGCATATAATGTTAATTTTAATACACCACAAGTGTATTTTGCGAACATACCTGTGCTCGTCTGCATTTTCTCCCATGAATCTAATCAATCCAAAAAATCATGTAAGAATACAAACCTCTCATCGTTAGCAGAATACTTAAGAGTGGATTTCCATAAATCATTTTTCATACACCAACATGTGGAGTTTTCACGTTCATAATTTTCCACCAAGTTATAATAATGTTAATAAAATCTTGTAAACATTCCAAGGAGGAGCTTTAGCAGTGAAGCAGAATTACATTCATACGTTTATTAAAAATAAATTAATTTTTCCCCTCCCCCCACCTCCCGAGTAGGATAAGACAAGTCATCTATTTTTACCCCTTTATCTGCACTTCTTATCTCTCTCCAAGTTTTTTTTTTTAACAATAAATTGATTTCCTCGAACGTAATGTGTAAAAAAAAATGTAAAAAAAAAAAACTCGTATCTTCTTTCCTTTCTCATCATTTCCGAACGTATGATTTATCACATGCCATATGGTGCCATAGTTCTAAAGGACCAAGTAACTGCCACCCCCGCAAATCCGATCCCACTGGAACAATTAGGCCTAAACTTCATAGTAATGTAGATCTTGCCTAGAGGAATCTGGATACTGGATTTTACGCCTTTACGTATCTAAATACCATATAGATATGTTGCCCTCTCTGAATCCCACCCCCGTAATTCCGACCCCCACATACCAAACAAAACCAAATTAAATAGTGCAGATGGACATGCGCATAATAAGTTACATTCCGAATTTCAACCTTCTACCTCAAAAAAAAAGTGGCCTTTATTGGACCACTTTTACATTGATGGCGATTTTCGGAAAACTATCTGAGATATTGACTTTAATTTTAATACATGTTTAAGGGCAACCAAAAGTCCAAATTTGGACCATTTGTTCTACATTGGACCATCAAGAAAAAGACCAATAAATACTATAATAATAAAGGTTAATTATTCAAAATTTCTATATACACTTATAGAGGTTGGAAATAAATATTAAGATCAAAGTTTTAGTCATGTTCTCATGTGTCAATTCCAATAGCAACAATAAAATTTTTTTGTTTGGCAGACACTCTTGTTGTACCCAAACATGACACTTCATGTACTGGATCATTGACTTCATGACGCTGGCATCACAAATTTTGCAGTGCCAAAGGGCATCAGTTGATATGCTAAACAACATAGTTCAATACGGCTGATTCCAAAACGTTTTTTGCTCCAAATTGAGGGCATGATCCACCAGCGCGTCTTCTATCTCTTTTGGCAAATCTGGATCTCTTCCAAACGCCTTCTTGTGTCTAAGGCTTTCTTGTTTCTGTCATCTAACCGCCTCTTCAAAGTGGCCTTTGGAACTCCATACATCCTTGCTGCTTCATTAAACCCGAAATCTCCATTCCTGAATGCTGAGAGAGCCCTTTCCATCTTCTACTCCTGCCACAATCCATACTTTCCTCTTTTTTTGGCATTCCTACATAAAAGAAAAATTCATTCTCATCGGATCCTTTAATTTGCTTAAATTGGACCACTGGTTCAATATAGGCATACATGTATAGTCCAAATTAAGCAAACCATTCACTTTCTATGTTTTGCTTAACAGTATGCAGGTATGGATCGGTAGTGATAACTTTCATTTTAAAACAGCATTTCTTAATGGCAGATTTGATATTACTAATCGCAATAAATTATGGTCTAATCTATCAATCGTCCAATTAGCTGCAAAAATTAGATCAGATTGATGAAATTTTCACTTTCAGCTCGTGGTGCTCTGTTTGCTGGCGAATAACTGTCGGTTTTCGTTAACGAGTAAAACTGAACATATTATAAGCCCTTCACACTCCTGGCGATGTAAAGGAGAATTATTTCAGCCGAAATAACAGTGATCCAATTTAAGAAGTGGTTCAAATTAGGCGGTCTTCCACTAGAAATTATGAAGGGGACGGACTGACATTATAAACCAATAAATAGCTCCATTCTTATTCTACTTACGAGGGTCAGTCAATGAAAACCGGAAAAATTTTTACAGCTCCTTTATTACAGGCAGAGTTGGTACGCTATTTTCAATGTAGTCCCCATCTTTTCGATGCATTTCCGCCACAGAGTCGAGAAAGCATGGATACCTCGGGGGGGGGGGGAAACTGTAAAGAATGGAGATCTTGCGTATAGGAATCTGCATACCGAATTTCACTCCTTTATATACATAAATACACCTAGACCTTTTGGTCCCCTCTAATTTTCACCCCCAAAACTCCGACCTTAGTGGGCTAATCAAAACCAAACTAAACAGTGAAGGTGCACATGCCTGTAGTAAGCTACAATCCGAATTTCAACCTTCTACCTCAAAAAATGTGGAAATGATGAAGGGTGATTCAAATCGTGTGAAAAATAAAATCTTGTAAACATTCCAAGGAGGAGCTTTAGCAGTGATGCAGAAATACATTTATAAATATATTAATAAGAAATTACTCCCCCCCCCCCGAGTAGGGTAAGGCAAGTAACAGATCCTACAGTCATCTAGATTTTACCTCTTTATCTGCACTTTTTACTTCTCCCCAAATTTTTTAATCAAAAAATTAATTTTCTCGAACGTGATATGTAGAAAATGTAAAAAAGCTCTTATTTTCTTTCCTTTCTCATCATTTCCGAACGTATGATATATCACATGCCATATCTTGCCATAATTCTAAAGACCAAGTGACTGCCACCCCCGCAAATCCGATCCCAATGGAACAAATGGGCCTAAAATTCCTAGCAATGTAGATCTCGCCTAGAGAAATGTGGATACTGAATTCACGCCTTTACGTACTAAACAGCACATAGATATGTTGTCCTCTCTGAATCCCACCCCCGTAATTCCGACCCCAGTGTACAAATCAAAACCAACTAAATAGCGTAGATGGACATGCCTATAGGAAGCTACATTCCGAATTTCAACCTTCTACCTCAAAAAATGTAGAAATTATGAAGGACTGACATTATAAAACCAATAAGTTGCTCCATTCTTCCGCTGCTTAATAATTTAGACTATGAGCACGGAGCAATATTACTCCCTTATTCTGTGCTATGAGCACTTGAGCAATCGTGCGTCGACAAAGCGATTTCACGTGCGCGCGCCGATGTCAGTAATGCTTAAAAGATAAACAGAAAGTATAGTTGTACCGCAAGATTTAGAGCCTTGAGTGGAATGCTCGATTAACAGAATAAGGGGAGTACAGCTCTTCCTCAAGACCATTGTTGAAACGATGAATTATTTCATATTGTTGGATTTTTGCGGACGCATTTGTCTTCAGAGCAATGATAAAATTTATTTGTTATTTTACAAGATTTTATTTTATTAATTTATGTATTTATTTTATTTATTCATTTAATCTTGTTTATTTAATTAATTAATTACTCGCTTTATTTATTTTATATTATTTTTTGTATTTATTTTTCATATAATTAATGTATTCTTATATTTTATTGATTTAATTTATTTTAATTTATCCACTTCCATCATAATTTTTTCATTTTATTTACACATTAATTTATATAGCTTTTCATTGAAATGCCAAATTGTATAATGCATAAACATTACCGCAATGCTGCTCATGAGACTCGTTCTATGCTTATAAAGAATATATTTCAACTTTGGATTCAAATGTTTTTGGTTCATCTTTGGATTTTATGGTGTCTAACCATTAATAAAAATAGACTTATTAATCACACAATTATAAACAATTTTTTGAACTTATTTTTATCTTGTCAAATTAATTTAAAAATATAACCTTAAATTCGGTATGAAATATTATACAATGTAATATACGAATCCTTCTTTTAAAAATAACATGAATTTAGCATGATTTAAGAAATATCATATTTAACGTAATTTTAAAGTAACATGCATTTAACATAATCGAAAATTAATAAAACAGCTTTTAATTTTCTTGAATGGGATTTGAATGGATTTCCAGCGCTCAGTGTGTGATCTTCGTTTTCTTCATCATCCCACCAGTCGTCATCAGAATCTTTGAATAATTATGCAGTCGAACCTCGATTAGTGGATAGCCTCGAGATCGGAAGAAAATAGCCACTTATCCGGAGTAGGGGTTTTCGTTTAAAAAAAGTACACTACTTAATAATAATTGATTTAAACTGTGTCTAATGTTTAATTTAACAATATAAAATTATCATTATCACAAAACAAAAGAATATTCAGCTTCTGTATTCGCATTTGTTGATGGATTTTTTTTCAACTACTAATTCCAAAAGTCTCCTATCGTGCTTTTTGATTTACTTCATAGAGTAAATTAAGCTAACTAAACGGTATATTTTAGAGAAAATTTGGGTGTTGCACAGAAAGCTGCGTGTCATCACAGAAGGATGCTGTGTACTAAATTCCGAATGACAACCAACAATCAAACAGTATAGTGTATCGGTATTGGAGTGGAATTTGAAGCATAGCTTCCATAATATCACTCTTCATAAACATATTTCAAAGGAAGCCTGATGTACCCACAAAGGTCATCCACAGTATGAACAAAGAAAATTACCTCCTCTTGTTGGAGGGAAATTTGACTGACGATTGTCTGAGCTTGGAGTATATCACTAAATAAAAAAGCTACACACACGAAACCTAGTGATCTGACAATCGAACAGTGAAGTGTATATTTGTTCAGTTGAGACAGAAGCAGTGCTATCACAAGGCTCACCCTTCCAGAATAATTTCCAAATGAAATCAAATGAAGTAGGCAAGAAGCCTGACTAACCTAAGAGGTCTTCCACATTATGATTGAAGATTGTCAAAAGATAGGAGGGGGTAACGTCTTCCAATAATCCGGGAAGGAGACGTTGCCAATGTCTTCAAAGTGGACGTTAAGAATATGCCTCGGCTTTCTATAGTTCGTATGCCATTTCATTTCCAGAAATCTGACCTCATACAGACTTTATATTGTGGCTATTACGAGCGGAGTATGCATATTGCACAGACTGAAAGGTTTGGTATTAAATTATTTGTTAGCCAGTTTTGAAAATTCTTAGAAATCACATCTTCATGCTAATCACCGAACGAGTTCCAGATTTGAAAACAAGGCCAGCATTTTTAACTTATCTTTTTCCCCTTCCTGCGTGAACAATAAATCCTGCTTCGTTACTACAGTTTTCTAAAACTTCATTTTCATTCTCATTTTACCAGCACTCTCTGAAAACAGCAATTATATGAATACACATTTCATCCAAATATATAGGATGGGTTTGTTTTCTGATCTCTTCCAGAAACGACGTCGAGCTGCAACTATTTCAGGCTTCTCTACGAAAACGCATCTATTAGATTTGCATTACATTTTTTTATGCAAGCTCCCCTATTTCTTCTTCTATCATGATTATACTCACTCACTAAAAGTCATGGCACACCTGCCTAATGACGTGTTGGGCCCCCTCTGGCCCGGATAACGGCGGCGACCCTTCTTGGAAGAGAGTCAACCAGTCCCCGGAACACAATCACAGACACTGCAAGCCATGCCACCTCCACTGCACTCCATAACGATGCTGCATTTACCAGTTGACGTCCCACTAATGTTCGATGACGTCCCACTAATGTTCAATGGGATTGCAATCTGGGGAAGGTAGAGGCCAAATAAATGTCGTGAAGTCGGTAGCATGTTCCTCCAGCCACTGCCATGTCACAAGGGCCATGCGTGGAGGTACATTATCTTGCTGGAAGATGCCGTTGCCCGCGGGGTAAAAACAGTTCATGAAGAGGTGCAGGTGGTCCCTAAGGAGATCGATGTAGGAAATAGCACGCAGAGTGGATGTCAGATGCACCAATGGACCCAATGTATGCCACGAGAAATCATCCCAGACCAATATGGAGCCTCCACCTGCCCGAGTTGTCCCTACCTGACAAGCGGGGTCCATGGCTTCGTGTGGCCTGCGCCAGACACGTACACGACCATCGGCCCGATAAAATTGAAACCGTGACTCGTCAAACCAGGTTGGTTGGTTGATAAGAAATTTTGGCGTCGACTACTAAGGTCATTTTGCGCCTTTTACACAAGTTATATCTGTACACAGCCCAGGACAAACACAAACATCCATGCCCATTGCGGGATTCGAACCCACGACCAGGCGGACTCGAGACGTCGGACCAGGCATACAGCGCCACGTCGCCTTTTACACAAGTTATATCTTTACACAGTCCTCAGCGGTCCAATGTCGATGTTGGTTGGCCCAAGCTAGGCGTTGCCGATGACATGCAGCTATCAAGATGGCACCCGTCGTGGCCTCCTGCTCACAAAGTCTGCAACTGCCAAGGTTCGCCGAATTGTCGTCACCGACACAGTTGTGGGATGTCCCTGGTTGTACCGCATGGTCAGCAGTTGCAAACCGGATGACCTGGCGAACACCTCTGGCATCAATGAGGCGAGGGCGGCCCCTCCGCTGTCCGACATGGGTTGTAACCCCTCGTTCGGTGTACTCTCGATAGACCCCTTGCAACGGTTGTGCGGGAAAATTGCTGTATGCTGGCTGCATCTGATATTGAGGCACCCATCCGTTTGGCACCAACAATTATTCCCAGTTCAAATGCGGATAGCTCTCGGAGTACTGCCATTTCTGCAGCTAGTATTTTGCTCACAATGATTGTGTGATATCTAGGAAGTCTGTGCACCTGCACTCCGAGAATGGAAGCAGCGGGATATGTCTCATTACGGACAGAGAACCTGATTAGAGGGGTGTGCCATGACTTTTGGTGAGTGAGTGTATATGAATCACCTTTATTAAATAAAATATATACACTGAAGAGCCAAACTGGTCTTCCTAGGCAGTTGTTATTTTCCAAGCCGGTGGGTAAGAGACCAAGGGGTCGGCCTAGAACCAGGTGGCTAGACTACATGGAGAATCTGGGTTCCAGTCGCTTGGGTATTACCAGGGAGGACATGCACCTGATGGCGGAAGATCGCGATCGCTGGAAATCCTCCATAGGGCTGCTGGCCCCGCGACCCTAACGATAAGCGGGTTTGAAAAGTAAGTAAGTAAGTAAGTAAGTAAGTAAGTAAGAGCCAAAACATTATGACCATCCCCACATTGGTGAATGAACTCGTCTGGATCACGTGGAAGGCACGTAATTAAGTGGGAATGGTATTTAACTGCTGCTGGAGAAGGTAAGGAATCGCTCTTGCACTTAATTTTGCGAGTGATGGGAAAGGCTGCTGATCTAAGCGAATTTGATAGAGGGCAGATTGTAATGGCCCAAAGACTCGGAACGAATATCTCCGAAACTGCACGACTGGTAGATTGTTCACGATCTGCCGTTGTTAGCATTTATGCAAAGTGGATAAATGAGGGTGAAACCAGCAGTAGACGCCAAAGTGTTGGATGCCCACGCGTCATCAAAGAAAAAGGACGTCGGAGACTGTCCCGCTTGTAAAGCAAGATCGGCGCCAAACAGTGGCTCAGCTGGCAGCCCAATACAATGCAGGTCCAAATGTAAGTGTTTCGGAATACACAGTTCAGCGGACACTGTTGAATATGGGACTGTGCAGCAGACGTCCCACTCGTGTGCCTCTGATGACCAAGCGTCATTGTCAACTACGCCTACAGTGGGCCCGGAAACATCGAGACTGGACCATGGATAAGTGGAAAAGAGTTGCCTGGTCGGATGAATCACGATTTCTTATTCATCACGTCGATGGTAGTGTCAGGGTACGCCCATTTCCAGGCGAAGAGTTGCTCCCCCCCCCCCCTTGTACAACAGGTCATACACAGGCTGGTGGTGGCAGTATTATGCTTTGGAGGACGTTCTCATGGGCGGCTCTGGGACCCGTAGTTGTGGTAGAACGGACCAAGAAAGCTGCGGACTATCTGAACACCACTGCGGACCAGTTGCACCTTTACATGGCATCTGTCTTTCCAACTGGAAATGGAATCTTTCAGCAGGACAACGCCCATTTCAACAAGACTCGAATTGTGTTGGAGTGGTTCGAGGAGCATATGAATGAATTCCAATTAATGTCCTGGCCACCTAACTCGCCGGATCTTAATCCAATAGAGCACATTTGAAATGTCATGGAGCGGCAGCTTAGAGTCAAATATAACCATGTGAGAATATCTCGACTTTGCGTGACTGCTGCTTAGACATTTGATACAACCTGTCTCCAGTCATCTACTAAGAACTTGTGGCATATGCCAAGGCAAGTTGCAGCTGTTTTGCAGGCCAAAGGTGGCGCAACGCGTTATTGAGTAGGCGCTCATAATGCTTTAGCTCTTCAGTGTAAGTTCTGATGAAAGTAAACTTGCTGAGGGATGGAAGAAATTGCATCTTGTAGATAGACAGACGGAAGACGGGTGAAATACAGATGGAATACAGAAGAAATGTTGAACAAGGCACAGATATTGTAGGAAGGAAGGTGGTACAGTTTGAAGACAGAAGAAATTTTGACAGAAGGTACAGTCCGGAGATAGAAATGTTTTATAGGGCACTGATGAATGTAGAAAGGTGTAGATGTTTTGATGATGTAAAGATACGGTTCAAAATTGGGAATTTAAGGAATAATAAATTCTCTCTATAATATAGCATTTAGTTAGCTTAATTTACTCTATGGATGACAGGAGACTAGTGGGATCAGTGATTGAAAATAAATCCATCAACAAATGTGACTACAAAAGTGGAATATTCTTTTGTTTTGTGATAACTGATAACACTGGCCAACAAAATTTAAGATTTTTCTTGTGACAAAATGAAAGTGGGTGATTTTTGGTAGTATTTTTTCTGCTGATTACGAATATAATTTTTAAATTTCTCTAGCACGCACAGCTTACTTGTTTTACAATGAAACATTTTTAAATCATTCAGTGTTTGGGGCCTGGTAAATTTCCTTGCGGCCCCAAAATATGGATACTTTAACAATGTAGCCGCTTCTCTTCACTCCCATTACTTTAACATAGAAGTCTCGAAGTGCATAACTTGGAAACGTGACGTGATTGAGAAAATCTAAAAGCAGATTCGGATTCTACATACATATTACTACTAAGAACACTATGTGTGGTCTTAGTCACAAAATGCGTGTTGACTAGTGTAATTATATATTGTTAAATTAACATTAGACAATGTTTAAATCAAATAGCGTTGATTAGTGTACTTTTTTAAAAGAAAACTCCCTACTGATAGTGGATATTTTCTTCCGGTACCGAGGCTGTCCACTTATCGAGGTTAGACTGCATAAGTATTTAAACAAGAATTTTTAAGGATTCTGCTAACGACTGGTAGGATGATGATGAAGACGAAGATCACACATTGAGTGCTGAAAACCCATTCAAGAAAATTAAAAACTGTTTTATTAATTTTCGATTATGTTAAATTCATTTTATTTTTAAAAGAAGGATTCGTATATTATAAAATTTCACACTGAATTTACGGTTTTACTTTTAAATTTGTCTGTTAAGATTAAAATAAATTCAAACAATTATTTATAATTGTGTGATTAATTTAATAGATCTATTTTTATTAATGGTTATAGATCATAAAATCCAAAAATGAACCAAACACACTTGAATCCAAAGTTGAATCTCCTTATAAGCATAGAAAGAGAATCAAGAGCAGTATTGCTGCAATGTTTAAGCATTATACATTTTGGCATTTCAATGAAAAAGCCATAAAAATTTATGTGTAAATAAAATAAAAAAATTATGATGGAATTGGATAAATTAATATAAATAAATAAAAAAATATAGCTAATATAAGAATACATTAATTAAATGATAAATAAATACAAAAAATAAAAAAAATAAAGCGAATAATTAATTAATTAAATAAACTAGACTAAATGAATAAATTAAATAATATAAATATATAAATTAATAAAATAAAATCTTGTAAAATAACAGTTAAATTTTATCATTGCTCTGAAGACAAATGTGTCAGCGAAAATCCAACAATATGAAATAATTCATCGTTTCAACAATGGTCTTGAGCAACAGCCGTACTCCCCTTATTCTGGTAATCGAGCATTCCACTCAAGGCTCTAAATCTTACAGTACAACTATAACAATGTATTCCTTCTTGACAAATCGATTGTTATATGACATGGCGTTATCTTGGTATTCATTACACTCATTGTTTTAGCACGTGAATTCGACTTGAAGGGGTCCACGAAAAATTCTGAAAAGTTGATACGGCCAAGCTAAGGCTTGGATAGTCATATTTCTGAAAACAGAATTTGAAAAAATTAATCCGCTTTCAAGTTATCGTGCAAACGGCGGCCGGACGGCCAGATAAACGTATAGACCAAGGACGCATTCTTTTAAGTAGCTTTTATGCTAAAGCTCCTAATAAATGCAGAAGTGCTTTCAAAGTGTGGAATTGCAAGTTTTTCACAAACTACTAAGAGACAGTTTATCACAGTCATTAAATATCTGTAAAACTAATTTCACATTCTGACTTTCAAGATTTGAAGGTGACAGCGCTTTAAATGTTAATCCATATGCAAACTTTGCTAAACTTTTAACTACCAGATTATGAAGTGTTTTCAGACCATCAAAAGTAGCAATGAGAAAGTGTATATTAATATTTAGAAAAAAGGGAAATACATGCATTTGTTGTGGGTTTTTTTTGTTTGTTTGTTTTTTTTGTTTTTTTTTGGTTTAACCATTTGTTTGATACATTTCAGGACATGCAGAAAGTCAATTACAAAAAAAAAACAAGGCCTGCGTGGATTTGTTGGGTGTGGATAACAACCTGCAGCATTGGAAGATTTCTTAAGTGTGAAATAGCCTCACGATTTAGAGAATTGTTGTCTCTTATTAAAGCTATGACATGAAATCTAGCCTTTCCAGCCCAATAATAACTTTGTTTATAAAATGATACAGTTCCTTAAAAGTAAAAGCTTTACTGAGAGAACATGTGCAACCATCAAAACTGATACCACTAACCATTAAAACAAGGGCGCTTGTTGCTATGTTTTGATTATCATATGACATTTCAACAATTTTACTTCTTTTCTATTCCATGCACGATTTAAAAAGAATTTCATCCACCATTAGTACAATGTTCATATCCTGAGGTTGCAAATGTTGGACTTTCTGTGGTATGCAATTCAAAACATTTTCATTGCACTGCTGTTTGAGGACATACATTAACAAGTGATGATGATAATTTGTGCGAAATTGATGGATGTGGCAAAACTGCCTTCTCAGTTTTTCTGAGAAATGCATAAGCATGTGGAGATATGGTGTGCAAAAGAGAGTGAAATTTAAATATTTCAGGCGTGTAATCAAGCTTTTCATAATTGCTAATGCCAATTGTTCTTGAATGAATCCCAAATTGGAACAGTCACATGACAGAATGTATCATATCTCTAAGCTGACTTGTATCATATCTCTAATGCAAGAAATATTGGAATCCTGATCTGTTCTTGAAGATTACAGCCCTGAGAAGACTTATTAGAAACTTCATCATTCAAGATCTCGTTTAATGTATTCACATCACTAACTTTCACAGGATTCCAATATTTCTTGCATTCTGATAATTCTATATTACTTAATATTTCCTTCTAATTGTTTATTTATAACAACTAATGATGTAATTTTTGGTGCAAGATTCATTGATAAATTCATAAAAATAAAACCACTGTCTTTCTGTGCAGAGATCAATTTGTCAGATCCATATACTTATGCTTTTCTTTTAAATGAACAAGATTATGAAAGTTTCTTTCTTTATCATATTTGTTTTTGACCTCCATGCTTTTACTTATAGCATAAGATAAGTTGCGAAATTCTAGGCGTCGCCTTTTTCTTCCAGGACTTTTACGAATTGAAGTTTCTTTTAAAATGTACTTTGGACAATTTGGCATGAGCGATGGAAGAACTCCTTCTTTAAGGTGTGGTGTTTTAAAAGGCACTGATAATGACTTCCAGTTCTCTCATCATGTGCTACAGATTTCCGTATGTTATCATGGTCATCAAAATGTTTTTCGCACACCTTTCAAAGAAGAAATACAATATTGCAATAAATATTAAAATAACAACATGAGTAACTGGTAACAAACATAATCCGACATTGTTCATTTTCAATTGATTAATATCTTGGTAAATTGTATAAATACAATATTTGTAATAATATTTAAATTTCTAAATTGTATTTAATAATATTGTTTAAATTAAGTAAATTAATAAAAAAAACAACATTACCAGTCTTATTGTAATTATCTTAGATTTACGAGGAAATTAACCAACTGAAAATACACAATGACATAATCCAACAAAACCGATTATTCCCTAATGCAATGCAAACTATATCACACGACAACTAAAGAAAAAGCTCAAATATATCAGGTCGTTGCATATCAAATGCGGATTCCAGAGGTCATATTTAATGGCCCTCTAGAAAGGACATCTTCACACGTCCTATTCGAAATAACCCCCATTGCAATCCAAACATTGTTGCCAACAATTTGGCAGCTTCTCGAGGCTTCTCCGATAGAATCCATGGTCACGGTACACAATAAATGCGTTTTCGACGTTTGCTTGGGTTATGAATGTTTTCCTCCGGAGAAAATTGCCTAGGCTCTCGAAAAGATGGTAGTCGGTAGGGGAGAGGTCCGGAGAGTATAGGGTTGTGGAAGCACCTGTAGCCCAGAGCCTGTACCGCCTGCACAGTCGTTTGTGCAACGTGCGAACGCGCGTTTTCATGCAGCAAAAGTGCAGGTTGTTGCTGACAGAGTTTTGTGTCCATACGATGCAGTTCACTATAGTAGGTCGCAGCGGTGATACTCCCCCCCCTGCTGCAGGAAGCTGTAATGCACCACGGATGTTCCACCAAACTGTAACCATGAGCTTCCTGGGGCGCAATGGGGGTTTAGGGAACTGTCGCAGGGGTTCATCAGCATCCAGCCACTACGCTGACCGTTTCATATTGTCATATAGGAGCCACTTCTCGTCGCAGATGACAATGCGATCAAGAGTCCCCGCTTCTTCATGGCGCAAAAGCAATTCCGTACGCACCTCCAACCGAAGTTCTTTTTGGTTGATATGCAATGACCCGATACATACGAGTTTTATAAATTCATTTTTTTGAAATAATGGTTTCCTGTTTTCTTTGTCATTTTACTGTCCACAGTTTTAGCTGTCTTATATTTGTCTCTCTTTTTGTATTACAGTAATACCCTGACTTACACGGAGTTACGCGGTTTTGATCTTTCTTTCCCGCTTCGTCCCTCACCACACTTCGGGGAACGGTTTTCCCCTCTTTTTTTCTGCACGGAGCACGTGACTTGTCATGAATTAGAGCAGGAAGTAATGTTATAATATGGTAAAGACCCTTTCAAAAAGACCCAAAATATGTCATCTAAACGAAGTAAGACTGATTCTCTTGCATCTATAGTTCCCGCCACGTAGGGTTTTTTCTTTTTTTTTTAATTTTTAATAATTTCAGATTCCTTGAACCAAGCCAGAAGGCAAATTCGGGACGAGGGGATCATCATAAATTAAGAATAATCAACAGAAGGAGGGGTGGCATAAAGGCGAACCTGTCTGGTAGCCTCCCCTCCAACAAACCAAAAAAAAAAAAAAAAAAGTAATATTAAAAATTAACAAAAAGAAGAAAAAAGTAGAGTTTAATTAAAAAAGATAACACCAGGGGGCAAAGCAAGTAGCCAGGTAGACAACCTTGATTTAAACTGATATAAAGTAGTTAAGCAGCAGATTTCTGGAGCAAGACGAGACCAAATTTTAGATCCAGTATACAACAATTGTGATCTGGCATATTTGCGAACTATTAACGGTATAGTTGGTAATCCTGTGTTCCTTGTAGGGTAAGATGAAGAAAATTGCAAATAATTATAATAACAGTCTGATATTATTAACTTAATCTTTGATTTAAACAAATAAAGAGCAACTTGTTTTACAAATATTAAATGAATTGGAAGAAACTTGTTCATTTAATTGATCTAATTTTGAATTATTTGGAAAAATTATTCCAATTACTTTCCGTTGTAAACGAATTAAAAGGTTAATATCAGCAATATTACCTCTACCCCAGAACAAAATGCCAAAACATAACAATGAATGCAATAAAGCAAAATATATTATCATCAAGATATTTCTAGGAAAGAAACGGACAGCAAAAATCAAATCCATCCTTTGTGACACTTTTTTAGCTAATTCTGTAATGTTTGTTCCAACTAAGGTCAGCAGATAGCCAAAGGCCAAGATACTTGAAAACATTAACTTTTTAAAATGGGACGTCTTGATAAACTACCACTTGATCATCGAGTGATCCAATTTAATTTCTCTGAATAAATTGAACCCATTTTGATTTTTCAGTTCTAATTTTCATCCCGTTTATTGCGGACCAAGTTGACACTTGTTGTAAAGCTGAATTTATCTTTATCAATGCAATACTTAACGAGTAATCAGATATTAATATCGCAACATCATCTGCATACCATATAGATTTATAGGAAATATTGTTACTAAAATCGTCTATAAAAACATTAAACAAGACCTGTGATAAAGAAGAGCCCTGTGGAAGACCATTACTTAATTTCCATACTGGTGATTGAACATTATTAATAGTGAGAAAATAATTTCTATTACTTAAAAAAGATTCAATCCAGTTTAAGGCTATTCCATTAACACAAAATTGCCTCGAAATCTTTGTAATTAAAATATTTTTATTAACCGAGTCAAACGCCTTTTTAAAATCTAGAAAAGTAGCGAATTTAAATTTATTTTGAATTTGAAATTGTACGAGATCAAGGACCAAAGTTTCGATCGCTGTATCAACGTTTCGTTTCTTGCGGACCCATGTTGATTAACACTCAACAGGTTAAAATTTTCCAGATATTCTTAAAAAAGACGAGTAAAAAGGCTATCAAACACTTTCGAAATAGGGGAAAGATTAGCAATTGGCCTATAATTCGTAAACGATTTATGTTTTCCCTTTCCTTTATAAATTGGGTTTATTAATGCAGTTTTTAATTTACTCAGATATTGACCAGTTGAAATTGATAAGTTAAATAAATATGATATTGGGACATTTAAAGAGGAGTGACACTTCAACCAAACAACAAAAGGGATTCCAAGTGGGTCAGCAAAAGTTGAATTAGAACTTAACGATTTTAATAATTTCAAAACTTCTGCGGTTGTACTTGGGGAAATAAAAAAACTCTGTGGGGTATTTTTAAAGTCTATTTTACCAAGATTGACTGGCACATCAATCACTGGCAAAAAGGATTTAAGAAAATAAATAAGTTAGTTCCTCAGTTAAAAATTCTTCCCTAGCAAAAGGGGTAGTTTTATTACATTTTGCGACCCCTATTGACTCCTTTATGATCTTCCAAGATTCTTTTTTATTGCCCTTTAATTTCCACAATAATTCATTAAAATATTGAATTCCTTTGTTAATTCCTTGTTAAAATTACAATTTTAAGCAAATTACGGGCTTTTTTATATTTATTGTAATCATTTCTTTTCTTCGAGGACAAAAATAATTTAAAATATTTATCTTTTTTCCGAATTTTCTTCAAAACTTGTGTTGTCATCCAAGGGTTTCGGGTACATTTAAACCCAGTTGTAGCTTTACATACAATTGGCAAGTAACGAGACAAACCTAGAGCAATACGATTTAAAAAAGTTAAACAACATTCATCTACTGATACTGATGGGCCAAACAGAACAGACCAATCTGTTGGTTCAAAAAAGCTTTGCAAAGGTGTTAAACATTGTTCTGTTATTAACATTTGTTTGTGAATTTTAAATTTTTGTTGATTAGGATCCAGTAGATTTAAGGTTCCATATAAGGGGTAATGATCAGAAATCGCTATATCACCTCGTGAAAGTTGAAAGTCTATCCCGCGGACCCAAACATAATCCAAAGTTGACAACGTACCATGGGTCGGATCAATCCGTGTTGGTTCGAGATTTTTAGTTTCAAAACCAAAAGAGGAAAGTGAAGTTAAAGTGAGCAGTTCATATGAATGGTCGGGGAAATAAGATTTAAATTAAAATCACCGCATATCAGAGAAAATTTGCATAGAGAATTAGTTATTGATTTAAGCACTGATGCTAGTTTCTGATGAAATATCGACAAATTTCCCATTGGTGGACAATATATACAACAAAAATGAATAATAGCATTGAAATTAACTGTTAATACTTCCAGAGGTGAATTCAGGATGGTAGCCGGCTCGCTATGGTTAGAGGTATCGCCTCCTAGCCGTCACGTGATATACTGCGATCTAGCCGTAGCTTATATGAACGATCTAGGGCCAGTGCTAGACTAGGGCCTAGCCATCGAAGATCGACATCTAAGAGAAACAATGACGGGATGAGAAAAAAGGGTGAAAGAATGAGAAAGTATAAAAAATTTCTGCGTTATTTTCATTAATTTCTGTTGCAAGCTCTTGTGATGTTGCTTCTACTATGCAACAATGAGTTAGGATATTGAGTTTTCACCTTTAATGATACCTCCAAAACTCACTCCACAATAGCAGAGAACAATCATTCAAAATCAGATCAATCAGCAGTTATATGATTCCTATGTAACAGATGCTTGGTCAAATATACCCTTCTATATTAAACTTCCATTCCCTGAAACTAGATTACAATAATCTTCCCACCCAGGTAATGAGCAAATATATTTCTCCTTTCTTTGTATTAGACTTAATGATTTCTTTTTTGTGGGTTGTGCCCGCAATAAACTTTTCAATATTAATTCCCATACATCTCATCAAACTAAGACTTTAATTCAATACTGATGTCCCTTTATGATCAACTCAAAAACAATCTTTCATATTTTAAGTACTATAGTTAATTGTGTAGGAAGGAAATGAACATTCCACTAAAATAAAATAAATGTAATACTTTATTTAATTGCAGATTCAAATTGGTAAATTCAG
>JAHWFO010078853.1:200734-221078 GCA_023313115.1 Rhysida immarginata | reverse complement strand
ATATGTCACACTCTAATTGTTCATTAATTTAATAATAAAATCAACGACAAATTAATCATCTCAAAATAAAAGTTAAACATTTTATTAGTCATACAGAAGTAAGAAAATATTCAATACTACAACCTCTCCTTGACTTAGCCGTAAATGTCTCGTCGCAGTTTTGTAAAATAAATTCCTGTCCGTTGATAATAAATCGTGATTCGATCATAGTTTCATGAACGTTTGCCTCAGTGGGCGCAGCCATCTTGAAAATGACCAACGAAGCCAACCTTTGAGAAGCTCGCTTCAAAACCTAGTCGGCTACGGACGAGCAGAGCTAGCATGGCCTAGCGAACTCGTTCAGGAAAAAGGCTAGGCTAGCCCACCTCTCCGTAGCGAGCCGGCTACCTTCCTGAATTCACCTCTGGTCTTCAGAACAAAAGGTATTACTTGAATCCAATTCAACTTCCTGAATTTTTAATGTAAACAAGTATTCCTCCACCTCGATGATTTGAACGATTTATAGAGGAATTTTTATAATTTGGTAAAGCCAGGGGATGAGATTTTGGAGTAAGCCAAGTTTCTACAGAAAATAATATATCCGGAAAAAAAAATCACTTTAGGTGAGCTAAAAAATAATCCATATTTGCATTAATACTCCGAATATTTATAAGGACTGTTTTTATTTCATTTTGTGAGAGCGATCCACCTTCCAAGACCTGTTGATTATCAGTGTTTGACATTACACTTTTAAGATCATCAAATCATCATGACCAGAAATTTTGATACTTGGAGAGGATGGATCGCGTCTCAAATACATCTGGCCTTGTCTTGTCCAAAGAAACTCAAATTTATTTTCCAGTTTAAATTGCTTTACAGATCTTCAAGTTTCAAAGAACTACCCAGTGATCGTGCTACTGTTGAAGAGGAGTGGCAGTTGTTTAAAACTGCTGTGATTACTCCGGCTGCATTGTGCTGTGGTCGTAAGCGGCTGAGTGTGTTGCAGGGCGGTGAGAAAAGGACAGCGTGGTGGAACAGTGAAGTCCAAGAAGCTGTCAAGGCAAAGAAGGAATCCTATTTGCTATGGCTTGCAAATAAGTCAACTTCGAGTCGAGTGTGGTACACTGAGGCGCGAAAAGTAGCAGCAAAGACAGTATCAACAGCTAAAGCCAAGGCCTGGGAGAAAATCGGGGAGAAATTGGAGGCAGACTATTGTTCGGCAAACGAGGTGTTCTGGCAGACCGTGCGCCGCCTCCGCAGAAAGAAGTCTCTTTCGTCACAAACTATTAAGAGTTCAGATGGGAGGCTTCTGAAAACGGATGAGAGCGTATTGCATAGGTAGAAGGAATACTTTGCATCTCTTCTTAATCCGGTGACAACAACAACTGAGGCATACGAGGGGCATCTTGGAGCGGAGAATAGTCATGGTAGTATCACTGAAACAGAAGTCAGATGGGCAATTAAGTCCCTGAAGACTGGCAAAGCTGCAGGTGATGATGAAATCCGGTCCAAGATGTTAAAGGCCTTAAATCAGGATGGTATCCTGTGGCTGACTCGAGTGTGTCAGGTTGCTTGGATATCTGGACAGGCCCCTAAGCAATGGCAGACAGGAATTGTGATCCCTATCTTCAAAAAGGGAGATCAGAGAAATTGCAACAACTATCGAGGCATCTCTTTGATCAGCATTCCTGGGAAACTGTACGCTAAGTGTCTGGAGAAGAGAAGTCATGAAATAGTCAACTCCAAACTGTCGGGGGAGCAGTGTGGTTTCCGACCTGGCCGAAGCACGACGGATCACATCTTTGCTCTAAGGCAAATCTTTACGAAATCCTGAGAGTAAGCAAAAGAGGTCTACGCTTGCTTTGTGGACCTCGAAAAAGCATATGGCAGAGTTCCTTGGGAGAAGCTCTGGCAAGTGTTGCAAGAGTATGGAGTGGATGGGCAATTACTGGTTGCTATCATGTCTCTGTATGAAAGCTCTGAGATGTGTGTCCGGATAAATGGCATTAAGTCAAGACCACTCACCGTGGGTGTTGGACTCCACCAAGGGTGCGTACTATCGCCCCTCTTGTTCATTATCTTTATGGACTGGATAGACAGAGGCAGCCGAGGCAATGAGTGTGTTTGTGTGGGCGACTGCCTGGTGGAGAGGTTGCTCTTTGCTGACGACCTTTTCCTCCTTGGGTCTTCTCGCACGAACTTTCAGCATGCACTAGACCGGTGTGCAGCCAAATGTGAAGAAGCTGGGATGAAGATCAGTGTGGCTAAAACCGAGGTTCTGGTCCTTTCAAGACAGCCTGCTCAGTGCGCTCTCAATGTTAGGGGAGCCTCATTGAGATAAGTGGAGAAATTCAAGTATCTCGGGATTGCATTCACGAGTGATGGACAGCAGGAGAAAGAATTGGATGTTCGGATCGGTGCAGCAAGCTGTGTCAGACGTGAACTGTGGCGATCCGTGGTAACGAAACGCGAGCTGGGTAACAAAGCCAAGCTCTCCGTCTTCAAATCTATCTTTGTCCCCATTCTCACCTATGCTCATGAGGCTTGGGTAATGACCGAAAAGAGTGCAATCGCGGGTACAAGCGGTCGAAATGAGATTTCTGAGAGGTGTGGCAGGTGCTACCCTACTAGATAGTGTGTACAGCAGCACAATAAGGGAATCTTTAGGTGTTGAGCTGCTACTTCTCCGCATTGAGAGATCTCAGTTGCGCTGGTATAGCCACGTGATGCAGATGCCGCAAACTAGTCTTCCTAGGCAGTTGTTATTTTCCAAGCCGATGGGTAAGAGACCAAGGGGTCGGCCTAGAACCAGGTGGCTAGACTACATGGAGAATCTGGGTTCGAGTCGCTTGGATATTACCAGGGAGGACATGCACCTGATGGCGGAAGATCGCGATTGCTGGAGATCCTCCATAGGGCTGCTGCGCCCGCGACCTTAACGGATAAGCGGGTTTGAAAAGTAAGTAAATTGCTTTACCTGATGATATAGATCTAATTTTAACGGACCCAAGTGTTTATGAAAAAAGACTCTAACTTCTCGTTGAAATTTAGATGACAAAATTTCAGAAAACAAATCCATTTTTACTTCTTGCTTTTAAGTAACTTATCAACAATGTCTCGTTTTAGAAATTTAACAACCAAAGATCTCAGTTTGGAGAATTTTTCTCTTTACCTAGCCTATGGACTGTAGCTATCTCATTTGAATAATCTGGTAAAACATCATTTAATACCTCTGTGATTAAGCGGGTCACATTCTCTTGAGGTAATTCCGGGATTCCCCAGAATATTATTTTAGAATTATACGAGGTTTGTTCGATTATCATACTTCGTTTTTCAAGGGTGGAGATTCGTGCCTAAGTTCGCCTATTTTAGTTTCCAGCTTTGTTTTCCGATTCTCTAACGGATCATCATGTTCTTTTAACGAATTATAAAATTCATCCAATTTTTCAACTTTTTCAGATAATTGAATGAGTTTTTCTGAAGTATCATTCATTGTTTTTGAAATTGATTCTAATAATGGAAGGTATTGGAGGATCGGTGAAAGTTTTTCGTCTAGTGCTTGATTTAATTTAGCAATAATATGTTCCATTTTTACAGTTACACTTCCTTGCCCTAGATCTTCATTGCATCTATGTTGAGGGGAAATCAAATTATCCTCCATTAACATAATATGACAGGTCCCACAATAATAAAAATTATCTGGAAAAAAGGAATCCTCTTCACCTCCCTCTAGACACATGCGATGAACGAAATTTTTGAACGAACTTTTTGACATGCGCAGTAAAACTTCTGATCAATATGCTTTGTCTGGATTTTACCCATGATGCACTTGCTCTACTATGAGGGGCGAATGATAAATAAGGTCTCCATGGCTGTAACTTTTTTATTTGTTTACCGATTTTCAAAATTCTTTTTGTATTTTATAGTCACATTTGTCCTCTATGTAATACACTATTCACTTTTCGACATAGTCCCCGTCCCTTTCCTCGCATTGCGCCAACGTGTGACCTCGTTGAAGAGGAATTCCGGACTTGTCGGCATCAGGATTGAATGGCAGCGTTTACCTCGCCGTCAGAACCAACTCATGTCCCTTAAGGGGCTCTTTCTTCTTTGGGAAGTGGTGAAAGTCGCAATGTGCAAAGTCTTTCGTTTTTGAACTGCAATTTTTCATCTTTGAACTGTAGGAGCTGCAACGCCTCTGGTGTGTGGTGGCTTGTGTGCGGGCGGACATTATCGTACTCCAAAAGAGAGTCCAAAGCTGCCATTCAATCCTGGTGTCGACAACAACTCCGGAATTCCTCTCCGACGGGTTCACCCAACTAGTCACGCGTTGGCGCAATGCGTGGAAAGGGATGGGGACTATGTTGAAAAGTGAATAGTGCATTACATAGAGGACAAATGTGAGTATAAGATACAAAAAGAATTTTGAAAATCGGTTAACAAATAAAAAAGCTACAGCCATGGAGATCTTATTTATCAATCGCCCCTCGTATAATAAAGGCGGAGATATCATTGAAATGTGGAAAGCCTATTGTCATAATATAAAACAAATTGCCTCCGAGTCGACTATTCTGCGTCATTTCTTAATTTATTAATTTCATTTATCTATTTAAAAAAATCGAAAACAGAAACTAAATATATATCCGAAAACAATGTTTCGAAAACGAAAGCGAATGTTTCATGGAAAAGCTAAGCGATTTACTTCCCGTTAACGTCTATTGACTGGCGTTAGACATGACGTCATCCTGTCATTCCACTTATGTGGCGGCAACTATAGTAAATTAGCAAAGAAGTTTGAGCTATCGGAATCCACAATAAGAAAACTATCATAAAAGTTAAAGAAAGAATAATCGAAGCTGTGAAAAATGTTCAGTCTTTGAGCTCAAACATAATTCGTAAACGTCATGGTATTATTGCCGAGATAGAAACTATGCTGAAATCATGGTGTTATAACCAAATGCAGGTGAATAATTGTCCAGTCGACCAGAATATCGTGTATTATCATGCTAAGTTGATGTTTGAGAAGTTGAAAGAAGAAGCTGGGAGGCAGCCAAAAATGAAAAATGTGTAGCAAGTTACGGCTGGTTCAATCGATTTAAAGCCTGCTGTAATAGGCACAGCATTGCGGAGAGTGGAGAGGCAGCAAGTGCTGATAAAGCAGCTAGTCTTCTTTTCACGAGTCTCTCCAGACTATGATAGTGGAAGGTAGTATAGTAGTAACACCGTATTTAACGTGGATGAGAACAGCCTGTTCTGGAAAAAAATGCCAAAAAGAACTTTCATCGCACATAAAGAAAATATCTTTCCAGGGTTGAAGGTTTCCAAAGACCAATTGACAGTGATAGCTGGCAGGAATGCAACTGGTGATTTCCACTGGCTTTAAAAATTAAAATCTCAAATATCTTACCAGTGATTTGGAAGTCATATCATAAATCTTCGGCTACGACTTCCATTTTTGAATAGTGGTTTGGTCACGACTTCATACTCGAAGTCGAACTCCATTGTAAGTCTAAGCAGATTCCACTTAAAATGATGCTCCTGATCGACAATATACCTGGTCACCCTCCTGCCGCTCTAATTGATTTCAACCCACGTGTGAAAATTGTTTTTTTTTGCTTCCAAGCACAACTAGCTTGTTTCAACCGATGGACTAGGGAGTCATCAAAACATTCAAGGCTTACATCACAAACGTTCGTTTGCACATCTGATGAAGCAGAGACAAGACAGTGAGAATCATTAAAGACATTTGGAAACAATTCAATGATTTTGGGTGCCGTAAGAATCATTGGAGAATCTTGGAATGAAATTTCTCAAAGGACCTTGACTGGTGTCTGAAAGAAACTTTGTCCATTCTTTTTCAAAAACGTGGTGGAAACAACACCAGAAACTGTTCATCTAATTCATGCGATAGAAGTCAATCTTGTAGTAAATATTGGAAGTCGATGTGATGACATCAACGATCTGTTGGGACTCACATAGTCAGAAGCACATAGAGATGTGAGGAAAACACAACCAAAGAGTCCGACACTTCAAACCCAGTTCTATCAGAAAAGCAAATGACGATTGTAAGCTTGGCAGAAGGACTTAGTTCAATCGAAAAAGGATTACAAATTCTACAAAGCACCGATTGTAATGAAGAACGCGTCATAGCTACAAAACAAGGAATAAAAAAATTATTAGCTTGCTACGAGGAAATCCTACATGAAAAGAAGACATTGCAACTTCAGACGAGTTTGTTAGGCTTCATGAAGCCATCATTATCAAAATAATTTCGTTTTATTCGTACACATTTATATTTTTAATACTGTATGTACAGTACTGTAAGTGTATTTTCCGGAAATACAGCAACAACAATTTTTAATAAATAATTTTTTTTCCTAGTGTTTTCGGAAATATTAGGTCCCAATTAAACAAAACTTATTGTATTTATATGCAAAACTGTACTCCGACTTACGCGAATTTGACATACGCGATTTTCGTCAGCACCACCTATCATGTAACTTCGGGGTATTACTGTATATCAGAGAACTTTAATTTTAATAATTAACCACCCACTGTAGTCAATTTACAATCATACTTGTAATCAAGAATTTACCATAAATTGTAGACATTCAGAGTGTCCAGCGAATTCAAAAAAAAAAAAAAAAATTCCCGTAAATTCGGAATAAAAAAGAATGCTGGATTCAGTAAAATATTCTAATATGAGAATATGGCAAAAACGTTTCTAACAAACAATGCAACCATGATTTTTAATGTGTTTTCATATTTAAAAATAGGTACAAATAAATTGAATTACAATCTTCATTTATGCCGAAGTTTTTTCACCTCTTCATCGATAGCTGCAACTTCTCTCTCCATTAGCTTGCATTTCTTCTAACTGCCTGGCTTCAGCATATTTCTTCCTTTCAAATTCCTTTTTCTTTTCAGAATCCTTTCGCCTCTCTTCATCAAAAGCTTCTTTATATAAAGAGTGAGCATTTCTGGCTGAATTTAACATAGGCTTATCAATGGTTACTCTTTCAATCCCTCCAATAGATGTCACATGATCATAGATAACTCGCTGAGATATCTCCTTCTGATTTTCCATCATACATTCTTTGTTGACGGAAAACCCTCTTTCTACACCAGAATTTCCACGAGAAATTATTAAAAGCATCTGCACAAACCCATTCAAGTTGCTTAAATTAGGTTTATCAGCGAGAAGGCTAACCCAGAACTGATCGATCCTTTTGTCTTGGGAATAGAATTTCACGTCGTTCTGACAAACACTGCTCAGACACAATTCTCTAAATTCACGTTCAACTGAATCAGCTTTCCATCCAGGCATTTGATTGCTATCGACTAGAATTTCAAGAGTTGATGAAAGATGGCTATAGCTTTCGTCTGATCCAAGTCCAACTGGATTCAAGCACTGAAGGCCTTTTGTCAGTGGATAACAGAGGCGAGCTTTCAATAATTTTATTAATAAATTTCAAGAAATGCTTTCTGCAAGTTTCTTGAAAAATTACCACCTCCGTTTCTTTCACTCCCTTTTGTTTTGAAGCCCGACCAATCGCTTTTCTGGTTACAAAATCAATACTGACCTCCCTTATACTCATTTGTTTTCTATTTTACTTGTATCAGCTTTACACAGATTTGTACTTTTGGCAATTTTCTCTTTTTTATGTTCCATATTGTTTTTTAGCATTACAGACAGTTCCTGGTAAAGGCATGGAGCAAGAGGTGCATGTTTAAAACCTTAAAAAAGGTTCTAATTCTGAAGCTAGTGAAAAAAAAAAGTCAACCTGGCTTCCAGAAGTTTGTGTTTAACTGATCTTGCGACTAAATTATAGCTATAGCTATCCGTTTTTTTTTTCTTTTTCTACCTGACTATAGTTTCAATATATTTCTCGAGATGTGGGAGATTCTTTAAAGCTTGTGCAGCTACCTCTCGATTTTCAAACCATCTAGTAGCCCCACACCTTTTCGGAAACTCGTCGGATCCAGTAATGTCAGTATAGAGGCCTTGTTGAGCTGGAACATTTTTAAAAAGGTTATATAAAGCTCGCAGAAATGGCACCAATTATAAGCACCTAAGGTTTCATTCATTCCATTGAAGGCATTGTGAATTGTGTGGAGTCCACATGATCCAATTATAAGCACCTAAGGTGCATCAACGCAGTATTGCTTAACGTCTTCTTGCATCCTTAAGTTTTTTGTTCACGTCAGGCCCATCCATTGAAATTTGCAAGATTTTCTTTAAGTCAGTATCACTAAGACCAGATTTTAGTCCATCCAGAAGATCTTCAGCACTACTATGATTTAAAAATACTGAGGTCTGATATCTTGACGAGATTTCTTTTTCAATGTCCCACTATCTGACATGTCCATCTGTTGCTTTTGCACCACTTTATACATGCTTTAATCAAAGCTAACTACAAATTTAACAGATTCGTCCAGTTTTTTTCTTTGGAGAATCTGAAAAAATGGTGACAAACTATAATATATCTAATCTTGGACTAATGCAGTTGCATTTTTTGGATAATTTCACATCCTGGAGCCATCAATTTATGGTCTCCAAACTGTTTGCAGCTCCTCTTAATGATGAGTGATTTAGCACTAAATTAAAACAACACAAAATTTCTGTTCTTGTTACACTGTCTTTAAATTGAACTAGTTGTGTCTGCTTTAGGGTGGAGGATGAACAGGCCTGTTCTAAGGGAACAGAGATTGTAGGATTGCCAATAGGATCTGTACAGCCGGTCTGTCTGATTAATGAAGACAAAGCAGTTGCATGAGGAGTTTGGGCCCGAGATATGGAACAAGATGACAATGCTGATTCTTACAGAAAAATGGGATTTATGCTTTGGCTACACGTAATCGATGTCATATTATCCTTATGCTTCTTTCCTTCTTGGCAACTTATTAGGGCTTAGCATCCCATACTGTCTATAGTGAGGTTAGATTTACATACCTTACAATGTGCAGTGTATTGGTCATTTGCAACTTCACAGCACCATGGAAAGTTTTTCACCCATGCCAGTGTTGAAATTTGCACTTCCCTCTTATCCTGCATGACATGACTGAATATAAATTCTCAACTATAAATTTGTTCACAGCCGATGTTCTTCGTTTCGCGAAAATACTGTTCGAAAATTCTATGTCCCACTTCAACAACGTGGTGGTGGCGATTAATTTTCTTGTCTTCGATAACTGGAAACAGAATTCACACTAGAAACTCTACCGCTCTCTGGTAGTCTGGAACTGGGAGATTGGAAAAAAAAGTTACAAGGCTTACAACCTTGGCCCTGAATTCAAGAGTATCGTTTATTTACGAAATCGGCAAACTTAACCAGTTCAATGTTTGTCTAACCGTAATTCACAAAACGAATCGTTACCCGTTTTATAATTAACGGCAAAATATTATTACCTTGTGTCGAGATTGCAGAAATAACATCTTTTTCTTGAATTCAGCTGATAAGGATCTAGACCTCTAGAGTGGAAGAAAATAAGAGATCGATGTAAAAACTATATAGAGATCGATGCAAACTTAGTTTTTTTATTTTTTTGTGGCAGTCAAAACTACACCAAGAGTATTGTAAAAGCTGCCAAGAAAGAAGAATAAGAATTGCTTCTTTAGAAATGCCATCGTTAATCGTGGCCACAAAAGAAATAAAAGAACTTGAAGCGTGCTGGTGATTAATGACCTCATAGTTTTTCGGAAGAATTACGATCTCGCCATTTTATCAGAAGTTAAAAACCATTTCACATGCTTACAAGGCGAGGCTTTTTCATGTTTAATCAGTCAGGTTAAACCACCTTGATTTTTCCACCGCCCAACAAAATTCCCAGATATATTTTTAAATTTCCAATACAATTCTCACGTTCTTCCCAGCACTTGAGGAATTCCTGTACAATGCCCATACTTCCCAGTTTCCCTGATTGCTGGACACCCTGATATTACAACCATAAATTTGGTGTTTTAATTGAGTTTAGAGAAAACTCGTCCTTGGTTTTTTTTTGTTACAACTGTTTATCGACAATCCATATGCATCGAATTCAATTTAAACAATTAATAATAATAATAATAATAATAATAATAATAATAATATAGCCTACGATAAGCCTACTTCAAGGAATCGTTGCAAAAATTATTTGCCGGCTTTGTTTCTTAGTAACAAACTAGATTATCTAGCTCCTTCCCATTTAATAAAATTTATATTGTCGTCATATACATACCTTACAGTTTCTTGTAGGAACAAAATTTTTCCGAACAGTTAATTGCTCTGATCCATTCGTTGCTTAGAGTGAACCCAAAAACTGAAACTTTCTCTGCAGACGTGTAATTGCCCTAGCAATTAGACACACAACTTGTTTGAAACATGATGAGTTGGCAGAATAGGACAACCACATAAAATAATGCACAAGTTCATTCATCAATAGGCGATTACTGAGAGAGAAAAAAACGCGAGGTTGTAAGGTATAGTAACATCCCTGAAATCGGCACACATTGCTCGCATGCCTAATGAAAACTATGCTCGGACCCTCACATCTCACATGGAGCTAACAAGAAACAGGAAAACCTACAAAATAACTCTGAAAAAACTCTCGCTAGTTGTGATGACGTCGCGTATTTTTCGTTAGGATTGCAGAGGCCTTGTTTCTCATAGGCTCCGGTGCAGCCCTCAAGAGCTAAACATATCTAGATGCTCATTTTGCCATATTTTGTTGGCAGCAATTGGAGAGGAATATAGAGCAACCACCAACCGAAGTTGCCACCTTGGGTTGGTTAGTGAGGCTATGAAATCTTTCGGAAATCAAAACATGGAATCTTCCTGGTCCTTTTCTTTTGCGAGTGTTCGACTCCATCTTAACTGATCCCGTTTCCATCACAGCAGACTAAATCATGGAGATGGTAATCTTACTCCTAAAGATCCCAGCTTGGGAGCATGTAACAGTGTAGAAGCCAATTACCCTTCTGAATAAAGACTGCTAGGTCCTCACTGGAGTGCTGCAAAATATAGACTGATATTTATATGGGCAAGTTCTTTGATCCAGAACAATCCTACTCCATTCCATCTCCCAGGATGTCAACAATCTCATTACAATCTGATGTGTTTATGGAGAAAGCCAGAGTGCACCAATAAACTCTGGTGATGTTAAGCCTTTACCAAGAAAAGGCATTTGATGAAGAAATCACACTACCCTTTCGATGTGTTTTGTCATCTTCGTCTACTGAAATTTTCCACGATTGTAACCGCACTATATGCCACCACCATTTCTTTCACTTGTCAATTAATAGTTCCTGGTCGTCAATCTTTGAAGTTGAAATCATTCCAAGCAGAAGAGAGACTAAATAATATACAGTGTTGTGAAGATATACAGTCCCACATTATTGATCATGACGGAAAAAAAAAAAAAAAAAAAAAAAGACACCAAATTTATCGACAAAATTGGCAATGCCAGAGAGACAAGAACATGATATAGTACAAAAAATTATTGCTCAAACAAGACGAAAATTCAGAGAGAATTTACCAGTGGGGGAGGGGGGAATCAGGAAAATAAAAACAGAAGCATAAACGATGAAAAAAAAAATTGAATGCAACAATATCGTAGCATGATATAAGGACAAAAAAAGGTGTTGATATGGTCGCTTAACTTTCTTGAAACTGAAGAAGCCGGATTTGGCCTCTGTATCAAAATTATCATGAAATGCACACAGCTCGAAATTTAAAACTCAATAACGTTAAAACTTTTGACACTTTATCACCAATTTTTTTATATAATCTAGGAACCTTTCTTTAAATTATCTGTTTAATAGCAGGCACATGCAAACATTAGAAGTTTAATAAAATAATATTTATAGCATTCTGCTCTCACAATGAAGAGCATTGCAACTCAACAAAATAGTGATGTATTTCTGATTTTATAAATAATTATCTTATGCAGCTACATATCTCAAACTGCTTGTATATTTAAACCCCTACATTAATTTTCTAGCAATTGGCAGAAATATTTATCAGCGTGTAATAAAAAAAAGATATTTAGACTTACTTAAAGCACTGGAGCATAAAAGGAGAATTTTTTTCATATTTTGCACGTACTGATACCTCCATTACACAATACCACAGTCCAAAACGGGAAAAACCAATTCAAACACAGGAGAAGATACTCTTGCTTTCTAAGTCTTGATAATTTTTAAATGGAATTAGAAAATATAATAGTATTTCGATAAAAAACCGAGCCCTTGCAATCGTCCTGCCCCCCCCGTCACAACGTCATTTTTAGCTGCACCATAGCATTACGTCATCAACCTCGCTAAGAGAGAACAAAGGAAACTTGAACTTCACGCTGTTGCTCATAATAGGGGAGCTATTCACGTGGGTAACGAACGCAATAGCTGTTTGATGCTAACAAATGAGGTTATTACGTTAGCGAGCTCAAATTAAAATTTGACATAAATTCCAATGAATGTTCATAGAAATATAACTTACAAACATATTTTAAAAATTTCTTCACCCTTCCGTCATGAATAAAACCACCTAAAATATGACTATTTTCATTTTTCGTGAACCATCTTGTATAAAATCTGAAAAAATTTTGAAATTGCGTATCTCATTTCTGTGACATTATCTAACGATTTCTATTAATTTTTCAAAAAAAATTGCAATATATAATATGAAAATTAAGTCAATGCTATAAATCAACAAAGGGAGATCAGAGAGATTGCACAACTATCGACGCATCTCTTTGCTCAGCATTCCTGGGAAAGTGTACGCTAAGTGTCTGGAGAAGAGAAGTCGGGAAATAGTCGACTCCAAACTGTCGGGGGAACAGTGTGGTTTCCGACCTGGCCGAAGCACGACGGATCACATCTTTGCTCTAAGGCAAATCTTTACGAAATCCTGAGAGTAAGCAAAAGAGGTCTACGCTTGCTTTGTGGACCTCGAAAAAGCATATGGCAGAGTTCCTTGGGAGAAGCTCTGGCAAGTGTTGCAAGAGTATGGAGTGGATGGGCAACTACGCTCTGAGATGTGTGTCCGGATAAATGGCGTTAAGTCAAGACCATTCAACGTGGGTGTTGGACTCCGCCAAGGGTGCGTACTGTCACCCCTCTTGTTCATTATCTTTATGGACTGGACAGGGGCAGCCGAGGCGATGAGCGTGTTTGTGTGGGCGACTGCCTGGTGGAGAGTTTGCTCTTTGCTGACGACCTTGTCCTCCTTGGGTCTTCTTGCACGAACCTTCAGCATGCACTAGACCGGTCTGCAGCCAAATGTGAAGAAGCTGGGATGAAGATCAATGTGCCTAAAACCGAGGTTCTGGTCCTTTTCAGACAGCCTGCTCTGTGTGCTCTCCATGTTAGGGGAGCCTCATTGAGACAGGTGGAGAAATTCAAGTATCTCGGGATTGCATTCACGAGTGATGGACGGCAGGAGAAAGAATTGGATGCTCGGATCGGTGCAGCAAGCTGTGTCAGACGTGAACTGTGGCGATCCGTGGTAACGAAACGCGAACTGGGTAACAAAGCCAAGCTCTCCGTCTTCAAATCTATCTTTGTCCCCATTCTCACCTATGGTCATGAGGCTTGGGTAATGACCGAAAGAGTGCGATCGCGGGTACAAGCGGCCGAAATGAGATTTCTGAGAGGTGTGGCAGGTGTTACCCTACTAGATAGAGTGCACAGCAGCACAATAAGGGAGTCTTTAGGTGTTGAGCTGCTACTTCTTCGCATTGAGAGGTCTCAGTTGCGCTGGTATGGCCACGTGATACGGATGCCGCAAACTGGTCTTCCTAGGCAGTTGTTATTTTCCAAGTCGGTGGATAGGAGACCAAGGGGTCGGCCTAGAACCATGTGGCTAGACTACATGGAGAATCTGGGTTCAAGTCGCTTGGATATTACCAGGGAGGAGATGCGCCTGATGGCGGAAGATCATCGCGATCGCTGGAGATCCTCCATAGGACTGCTGTCCCCGCAACCCTAACAGATAAGCGGGTTTGAAAAGTAAGTAAGTAAGTAAATCAACAAACATCTCTGATTTATTACAAAAACTTTCGGGCCAAAAGGATCATTTATTAATTTACAAAAAAGATTTTCCCGAGTTATCACAGAAATAATTTTTTCCTTCAAATAATGGCATGGCATAAGACCGTTAATTACTTCTAGCCTGATCGAAATCTTACCCCCATCGAAGGACTTTGGGAATTACTGACGACAGTTGGGTAGGGGGTATAGACATCAAATTCCTTGTGGACTCTGGGGAGTGTCTCTCTCATAAATGAAAGCGGACTGGAAATGATTAAAGGAACAAACTAATACCACCAATAGCCAGATAGACAGAAATGAGAAGAAATTGGAAATCAGTATCTATAGCCCCATAACACAAGTCCATCATCGTCCATGAGATACTATGTACTGGCACAGATTAAGAATACACAGATGCGACGTTTCTGCAATTCTCTATGGGAGAAAGGGAAACCGGTCACGTGATTGCGATTCATACCCTACTAAGCAGTCGTCAGGGTCATAATAAAAAATAGCATGGAAGTCTACGGAAAATCACTTGAGTTCGTGGAATCGTATTTCACTTTTAAATTACAATTAAAGGTGAAATTTGATCTTAAACTGTTCCAAAAGTAGTGAACCAACAATAGCTGTTAGTTTTGTATAAGAAAAAAAAAATTAAAGATTTAAAAATAAGCGTATCATAAACCGACATTGAACACAGAAGTTTGGATATAAATATTGATTTTATTCCGACTATCCTGTAATATACGAGGTCTGTTCAAAAAATACGTAGACTGTTTGAATTGCGCGGGCCCTGTTGGTCCCAATCAAAGTCGCTTGGTGTCGCCATCTTCTGACAGATCCGCTGATTACAAGGCAGTTTTTTGATTGCAAATATCAGTATTGGTTGATTAGCTACGCAGTTGTTTGTGAAGTGTGTTTTTTTTCGTTTGGCGGATTTTTAGAATGAGTGGCTTGAACGAGCAAAGAGTTGCTGTGAAATTTTGTGTTAAACTCGGAAAAACTGCCACTAGACGAGTGGAAAAGGCCAGAAATGTGGACGAGAGGTGACTGGTTGTTTCATCACGACAACGCTCCAGCCCATTCAGCCCTCAGAACTCGAGAGTTTTTGGCCAAACACTCGATCACTGTTCTTCCTCACCCACCCTACTCACCTGACCTTGCTCCTTGTGACTTCTTCTTGTTTCCCAAACTCAAAAGACCTTTGAAAGGAAGGAGATTTGAGACGATTCCCGACATAAAGGCAAATGCGACGAAGGCGCTGAAGGACATCACAAAAGAAGCGTTCCAGAACTGTTTCCAAAAGTGGAAACACCGTTGGGATAAGTGTGTGCGTCGGGGAGGAGAGTACTTTGAAGGGGACCCAGATGTGTAACTTCTGAATAAAGTATATTTTGTTTTATGACGTCAGTCTACGTATTTTTTGAACAGACCTCGTATATAGAAAGAACTACTATTAAATATTTTAATAACTCCACCACAGTAAAAGAAAATCGTATTTTAAAAAAAATTGTTATTATTATTATTATAATCAACAACTTATTAAGAAATCTTTTAATAATTTATCTAATTACCTCAATGTAAACATATGGCCTTAAAAGTGATGAATTTTTATTTGTTGTATATAACTAATGTTAATTTTGATATTTTTAGTTTGAAGTTGTAGTTGATGTTTTGTTTTATACTGACCCATTACAAGGAAGTCGGTATATAAAATCTGTTAAAATAAAAATATGTGGTTCATCATCTCATTTACAGAAAGTATTACACATAGCTCAGTTTCATTAATTTTCGCTTTTTCCCTTTTGTTTCCCATAATTTTGATTTTCATTTTGCCATAATACTATATAAAAAGTCTTAATTATAGCAAACAGTTCTACAGCATTCTTCAACTGTTCCTTACACCCTGTGAACCAGATGTCCTTTGCATAATTGAAAAATATTCTACCAGTCTTGTTTCAACGCCAGGCAAATGTAACAAATAAGGAATTATTTCTTCAGTAATTTTTTTCACATGTCAATAGTAAAGAAACCCAATCATCAGCAGGCACAGTTAAAGAATGAACATTTCCTGATTCTCCCTTATAAATTTTCCGTAAATTTGATTATCACGAGTTAGTTCTTTATTATCCTTTAGAAACATATTTCTGCAAATTTAAGCAATCATGACGTAAAATTATTTTTTTTGGAAATATAACCAGTAAAATAAACAAGGGCATTTTCTTCTGGCATGAAAATGATCAGTGAATTTAAATCTTCAGCAAATATGCAAAGGTTGAGACAATGATTGCTGAACATCCAGCATTGTATATTTTGATTTTAGTTTTTCTATCTCGGCCAAACCTAATAAAAATTCATCTACATCATTCTGACAATTTGAATGCTCCCTAGGTTTTAAGGGAAAATTTGCTGAAATTTTTTTTAATGACTGGCGAAATTGCTGTAAAGTTGTCTCTAAAATCACGTTGAGAACAAATTACACAAAATGCACGCGTATCCCTAGAAAAAATTATTTCTGTGTACACCAGAAATAAAAATACGCTAAATTAATTTATAATAGGTTTCGTATATTTATAAAAAAGAACATTATTTTTTTATATTTTTTAATTTAAATCCATACCATGGAATTTATTTCTTTTATTTATTATTTTATTCCAATCGTAATTCGACTTTTTAAAAATATAAAAAACATTTAATGACTTTATATTACAGCAATAAAACATTAAATCACTTAAATTTACAGCAATTTGAAAAAAATCACTTTGAAAAGAGGAATTTCAAAAAATTAATCACAATTTGTCACTTTTAAAATATAGCAATTAAACAAAAACAATTAAATACGAGGTTCATTCAAACTAAACGATTGTCTATCGTTTTTTAATTTTGCTTTTTATTGTTGGTTTTTTTCATTTTTTAAAAAAAATTAATCATAAATAAATAAATGACCCATATCTAACAATTACCAGGCGTGAAATCCTTGACTCTTTACGAAAATTTTCGAAAAGGGAATTGCTTGTAAACTTCGTCAGATAATTTTCTGTTGTTTTTTTTTTAATAACGGTTTATTTTTAATATCCGTTTGACGCAGATCAAAAACAAAAAACAAACAAACAAACAAAAAAACAAATGTGAATGCGCGTTTTGAAGCGTGCATTGGGAATTTGCAGCATTTTATTCAACTCTTCTTAATCCTCTCCTCTCGTCTTTGTTTAAAAAAAAAAAAAAGAAAAAGTCACTTAATGTGTACAGACCACATATTAAAAATACAAACCTTAATCCGCATTTTTAATCTGTGATACAGGCTTCATAAGTGTATGTTTAATAAGCATGTATCCCCACTTATAGCTTGCAATCTGCTCTGCTGATCCGATTTTGACCCTGACGGACGCTTGGTGCGCTGCAGTAACTGAGGCCAGTTGATGACTCATCGAGTTTCCCTCAGCTTAACATTGATTGACGCATTTGTGTATTCTTAATCTGTGGTACTGGTACTGGTGGAAGTTCCCCAGAATTTCTTAAGACGTATTAGATTTGCTACGAGCATGGAAGGCGGCGATAAGATTAGGAGGCATGGATCACACATTCGATTGTCATTGTGTTGTGAAAAAACATCATCCATCCCCAAAAACAGATCTTTTAGGCCTCTTACACATTAGCTACTGGTTGTCAGCAACCTCGAGACATAACCAGAACAGTTATCGTTTATGCACTTGGTTTCGGCAACCTCTCAGTTGCCGGAGGCCAGAAAATGAAGAGCAATGCATTAGACGACTGAGAAGTTGTGCAACCGCTGGAGTGGCTTATTTCTATTGACGTCTACGCACTAAGCGAACAACCACCCCTTACCGATCGCGTTTTTTGTTTATATCTATAAAATAAACATTCACGGCCGACCCGAGGACGATGCGAACGGCGTGGCTTCACAAAAAGTTCCATGTTCCTAAAGTCCCGCACCTTGATTTATCACGATCAAATATTTATGAAAATAGGCCCCAGAAGAGTATTTTGCATTATAAACAAAGCCTCGAAATAGCATTTTATGTGATTCCTCGCTTTTTCTTGGACCTTGTAATCTTCCTCTTTGTCTCTTGTCAAAAGACTTTTTTCCTATTAAAAACCCTATGGATTTCGGTTGAACATGCCTTAATTTCGACTTTCTTATAATAGGGAGTGCACCTAATATTTATTTTGCCCCCTTTTTGCTTTCTTTTTATTAATATCGCTATTACTGCGACTACATCCTTCATCCATCTTGAGAGGTAGCCGGCCGATGCCGAACGAAGGCGAGAAAGACTTCTTTACCCAATCGGAAACTCGTCATTGGTTTCCTGTCATTTCTGGTTGTTCGCAACCACATTTGCCGGCAACTACTTGATAGTGCGTAAAGGTCCTTAGAAGTGACATCTGGCAGAAGAGGTTGGTTGGCTGGTTTATTAGAATTTTTGGCGTCGACTAAGATTATTTTACACCTTTTACTTAAGTTATATCTGTACGCAGGCCAGGACAAACACAAACATCCATGCCCACAGCGGGACAGAAGAGGAAACAACTAATCAAGAAATTCCCGAGGTATCAGGACTTCATAGATACAAGGGCAGGTAAGCCTATACCAGTATGACCCTATTATGCCCCTGCGAATTTAGAAGTTATCTGTAGTTTGGTAGAGGAAATGGAAGCACAGGGAGTAGTATAAAAGTGTGAATCTGCTTAGTTATTACCATACTTTATAGTCCAATAGATTAAAAACAAGGAACTCGCAGTTTCTATGTATGTGGTACTAAGCACACGATTTATTTCCCCTTGCCAAAGGAGCTCATTCTACAAAAATTTAGTATGCCTGAAATATTTTCTACCTTAGACTTGTGACAAGCATATTGACAAATAGAACTAGACTTACATGAAAAAACAGCCTTCATGTTCCAGGGTTAGGTATCTACTGTTACCAAGTGATGCTGTTCAGGATCAAAAACACGCTCAAGCCTCCCAGTTGGTCAAGGTCCAAGTATTAGATTCCTCAGTTGAGCCAGAATGCTTCCACTATGATGATGACATCATCTTGGCCACTGAGATCATGTGTCTAACCTCAAAACGTTATAGAAAATGCTGTAATGAATCCTGAAACACTGCCTAAAGGTAATAATGTGCAAACTATTAAAAAAAGTAAAACATGTTCTTTAATAACAATTTAAATGCATATAATTTCTTAAACAGCCCTTTTTCAGGTCCAACTTGATTCATTTATGAATCTAATTTTTTTGTTTCTTTACTTTGAATTTTCATGTGAAATTAACATTGCAGATCTAGCACAGATTTTTTCTTGATACTGGCTTAAAGTTAAAAGTGCCTCACACTGCGTTTCACTCTCTCCAAATTTTGGTAAAACAATTGCTATATATCCATTTTCTTGAGGCTATGGAAGAAATAAAAGAAAATTTAAGTAAATTTCATATATACTTAGGATTTATCATATGACTATAAGTATGTATTTTATATGTATTTTATGTAGATAAACTGTCAACAAATTCATGCCTCAAAAACTTATATCATACAGGTTATGGAGAAATGATCGGAAAGTGACAAAAAGAAATTAGAAAATCAATATACAGTCGAACCTCGTTATAGGAATACCAAGTAAAAGGATAATTCACTTAAAGGAAGCAGAGTTTAGTGTCCCATTTTTCTTTACTTGATGCATCCAGATATAGGACACTCCGCTTATAAGGATCTTTTCTTCCAATCTCGAATATATCCTTATAGCCAGGTTCGACTGTATTTAAATAAATAAATAAAATTCAATTAAGCGCACCTTCCAATACAACAATTCAATAAAACGCATTCAGTAATACACAATTATTCTGATACTAACACAAATGAAAACTTTAACTTGTATCATGAACAGAGTTACCATGAGATGCAAGGACTAACAAGGGGGAAGCCCAAGGAACTCGCATGCAAGGAAGGGAAAAATTACACGCCCGTAGGGGAGGGTACTTCACCCCATGTAGCATCTTTTAAGGAGCAGTATTTTGGCCTACTGCACTGAAAAAAATTGTTTTTCTACAGGACAGAGTTGTCCATTTTACGTTTTTTAGTAAGCTTGATGTTCATTATTTTGTTCCTTAAAGGGCAACTGACATCAAAATTTTCGATACTATAAGATTAAGTAAATAATTAAATAAAACTGCATAATTGCATAATACATAATTTAATTTCGAAAATGTTTATTATTTATTTAATAAAATGAACAAATATTCACTATTTACTGATCAGGGCGAAAAACATTCCTGATATAGGGGGGAAGTAGATGACATCATACGAGCAAAAGGAGTTTCCAGTCCTGTAGTCATTACCGCTAAA
>JAHWFO010078853.1:167423-190702 GCA_023313115.1 Rhysida immarginata | reverse complement strand
AAATTTTTCAGGTGTTTTGTTGTCCTTAGTTAGTGATTTATAAATTTCACTAAACATGGAATCAGTGATCTGGGAGGATCTTATATCTTCTTTCCAATTATCTTTGATCACTTTAATGATTCCATTACACTCCCTCACAGGAGGACGAGAGAGGAAGTCGGCAACTACATTCCTTTCGCCCTTAATGTGAGAAATCTGGAGATCAAACTCTTGAATCTCCAGAGACCAGCGCAAAAGGCGCTGGTTCATTGCCCCGATGTTTGCCAGGAAAGAGAGGTTTGTGATCGGAGAGCAGGTGAATAGGAAAACCCAATACCATAGGCCTAAATTGTCTGAGAGCTTGGACCATTGCCAGTAGCTCCTTTTCGATGACAGAGTAGTTCGCTTGGGCCTCATTAAGTTTGGCACTGAAGAATGCGATGGGCCGGATGCCCTGGTCGGTCTTTTGCTGAAGGACGGCACCAATGGCCTCCGCCGATGCATCAGTATAGAGCAGAAAAGGCTTGGTGTAGTCTGGTGGGGTGAGAACAGGAGGGTTCATAATGGCCGATTTCAAGGATTCAAAAGCCTCCTGGCACTTGTGGGACCACACGAACCTTGCACCCTTCTTGGTCAGGTTTGTTAGGGGGGTTATGATTTTGGACATGTTCTGGATAAACGGTCTGTAGAAATTAGCTGCGCCAATGAAGGATCGCACCTGCTTCACGGTTCGCGGGGTTTCTAAATTAGCAATGGCACTGACATTTCCGGGGTCAGGGGTCAGGCCTTCTCGCGATATTACATGTCCAAGATAGAGTACCTTTGTCATCATTATTTTGCATTTTGATGGCTTCATGATGACATTGTGTGTTTTGAAAATTTTCAGTATCCACCTGAGGGTCTCCAGATGCTCTTCAGCTGTCTTAGTAAAAACAAGCACATCATCCTGAAATACGTGTACACTTTGGTATAGTCTTTCATAAAAAAGGTCAGTCATATACGATTGGAATGTATGTGCAGAGTTCTTCGCACCCTGAGGCATACGAGTTAGTTGATACTTGCCCCAGGGTGTCTGAAATGCAAAGCATTTCCTAAGTTCAGGGGTTATAGGTAGCTGGTAATATCCAGAGTTAAGATCTAGTACACTAAAAAAGTTGTACTCATGCAAATTATTTAGAATGTCATGAATTCTAGGCATGGGATAATCCAAAGCCGTAGTGACATTGTTAACCTTGCGTAAGTCAAGCGTGACTCTTATGTCACCATTGTTCTTTTTGACTATATGAATCGGGGAGTTCCATCGTGATCGACTCGGTTCAATAATTCCCGCCTGTAAGTAAGAGTCTATTTTGGATTTCAGCGCGTCAAGATGGATTTTGAGAATGGGGTATTGGCGGACAAATACCGGATGGGTTTGATCAATGTCGAATTTCACCATAACGTTATTGACCCCAGATAACATTACTATTTCTTCAGCAAAGTTCTCCGCGTAAACCTCTAACAATTCACTTAGCTGTGTCTTAATGACGCTATCGAGGTCCCCTTTTTCAATGCCGTCAATCACCGTAGTTTGAGCGAGGACAATCTCCTCGGTTTTAGCATCCCTAAATTTAAATTCTGCCTTGGTTATAAAGTCATTCCCAATGATTCCTTTGTACTTCCGATCCTTGAAGTCATGGACTAGGAAGCGACGATTTCTGAAGTATGACTGCCCTATAAAAACATCAGCTGTAATCACTTGGCTGATGGAGCTAGAGTTATTAATTCCTGATAAGATTATGTTTTCAGGGATGATGTTAACTTTATCACCTAACTTGCGGACAGTTTCGTTATGAATCAGAGAAATCTCGCTCCCTGTGTCAATGATCATGGGGATAGCCATGTCCCCTAACTTGACATCCAAATAAAAGAGATCGTTGTCTCCGCGTCTGGCCAGGACTTCGTTCGTGACTGTATAAGAGGACCGAGTTGTGGCTGCCTGCTCGGTCCGTTTTAGTTTAAAGGACAATTACGGGATAGATGGCTTGGATTGTTACATTTCCAGCAGCCGTTCCACTTTTTAGGCCCAAATGTTTTACGCTGAGGCTCCCTCCCCTTCTCCAATGCCGTGATCTGCTTTTGCATTGAATCTAGTTTTGCCGATTGTGCAGCCAGCTGGTTACGATAATCGGTTATGTGTGCCTCCATCTTAGATGTGAGATCGGCTGACATTTGTCTAATTTCCGACCGGACATCAGTTCGAATGGCCTCGGCGTTGTTACATCAGTTGTTGCATGTCTGCGCCTGTTTGGACACGCCTAAACTTTCTGCTTCGGCTGCTAGTTTTACGGCACTATCAAAGGAGTCTGGCTCTTTCATCATAAACACCATCCTAAGTTCCGGGCGTACCGTCTTTTTTAATTTTCTAAGAAGCGTCTGATCCTTATGATCACTAAAAGTATCATCTGCCCTCGCCATATGACGAAACAGGAGACGCAGTCTGTTTGCATATTGGCGGACATTTTCATCAACCTTCTGTTTGGCCTGATAAAAATGAAGCTCCGCATATTCTAAATCATCGTCCTTATGAAATACTTCCAACAGTGAGCGTTTTACCTCATCATAGCTGTTAGATTCAGACAGCACATGGTCACTATAGCTCGCTGCGGCCTTGCTTTTTAACTTAGACCGGACAACGCCTAAAACGACGGATTCCGACCACCCTGCTATTTGCGCGATGGCATCCACGGCGTCAAAAAACGCTTTCACAGAAAGGATGCCTTCATCTCCCGTAAATGTAGGGATAAGATTGGTGAAACCCACAATGGAATCACTTTTAACAACCGACTGAGTGTCGTCGCCACCGCCACTAGACATATTTAGTTCGGGCGCCATTGTGATAATTTAAATATATGTATATTTAAATATTTGATTATAATAAAAGACAAGGGTCAACAGTGGCTTAAATAAACAATAAAGCGGTTTAATCAAACAAGGTTGAGGGTACATTAAAGGCTCAATAAAATATAACAATTAATTGATGCATATAAAAAAAAAAATTAAGAAAAGAAAACAACGCAGAGGTAAAGATTCTAAATACGATCGAGATCAGTTAATAACGAGAGACCAAGCAAGTGCCCGGCTTGGGATAGGTTTCTAACCGCATAGTAAAGGCTGCTAGGGGATACACAAGAACAGGGTACTTACAGTTATGAAGTTCTAGGAGCGAAGTCTTGAAGACACACATTCGGCATACGTTCTCTCAGGAAAGCACGATCCACGATGCCCCTCATTCGAAAGACCCGCCTTATATATCCCCCTAGCATTACCCATAATTCTATGCGCGTTACCACGATCCTGATTGGCTGCCTGCCATTCCGATCTCCTCGCCCCCTGGTGGTCACAATCCAAATTATTCACAACAGTTCCAGATCTTCCACTGGCGACTTGGAGTCTCCTATCTCCATTCACGGGCGCTGATTCACAAACACGTGGGAAGGGGGGGGGGGGCAGACGCAGAAGTTACAAGACGTTGTAATTGACGAATGTCACAAAATGCATCCAGTCTTCTGTTGGTAAGAGTAGTTGGAAAAATCTGGTGCCGCAGACTTTACTTAATTGTTTATAAATTCTTTGCCTGCAGCAAAATTACATCGCATTTTTCTTCTTTCATGTACCAAAAGACACCATTTCTCAAAGTATACTATTCGTTTTTAAATAACATTGTTCTGGATTATTTAACATCAGTTTTTGATAGTCTAATGATATTATTTGAAAAAATGGAAAGAAAAATTCTAAGACCTCAATTAGAAGCAGGAACCAAGAGTACCACGATCGACGCCTCTACCGCAGACACTGTATAGCCAAGCTGTCACTAAGTATCTTAAAGACAACAAAGTTGTCAAGACGGAAAGGCAAGCAATGTTTCTCTGAAGTAAATGATTGATAGTACACTTGTAAGCAATATTCTTTACACAAATTAAATGTGCATCTGTAAATGTTCTAAAAACTTTTGAACCACTTACCCGATTGAGGTCATATTCGCACCATATGCTCGTTAGATCCAGAGTAAGGTTTACATGTCCCCAAAGTGAGGGGGAAGGGGTAAAATTCATACAACTTGGTTTATGTTTGTTTGTTTACTCAAGAGATGGCGTCAGGGTTTGTTTATCTTTTTTTTATATAGACCTTTCCCTTGAAACCGAAACTGGAGTAACTACGCAGAAGCAGGACCTCAAAGGAAAGGTCTATATAAAAATTCAGAGTGCATCTCAACGATATGAAATGAATAGATCGCTCATGAGCTGCTTTCAGTGCCACCAACGCGTCCCCATTTGAAAGCCTGTCGGCCATTGCTTTGGTTGGCAAAAAATGGCCTTCATTGTATGTTTACGTTTGAAGTTTGCATAGACAAACACAATAAAACTCAATGCCAATTTCTTGTCCAGCTTTAAATAGTAGTAATAGATATATTAAAGGTTCACCACTGACCCATTCTATTATCTTTCTGCGTCTTAGAATGTTGTTCTCATGTAAAAATCCTGGTCATCACGTGGTTGTTGATACATAAGAGATGTCGATATTCAAGAGGAGACGTTAAAGAGAGATCAAATCATTAATGTTTTAATAATAATCGGCAAAGTTGACCTTTAGGAACCGCGAGCACTTCGTGCACTGCAGAGAAGCATCCCTCAGAGACATCCAAATGAACAACTCATTCATAGCAACTGTTTTGTATCCGCCCTGCAGTGAAGCATCACTTAAAGACACCACTGTTGACCCATAATTTCGCAGCATTTTACTCTGAAGTTATTAATTACTATTAGAAATTAATAAAATTTATTTTAATTCGTAATCAGTTAATTTTATTGAAACGCTTAGTAAATTACTAATTAATAACTGTTTTAAACATGTGATATATTAAAAAAATTACTAAATTGCAAAAAAATAAGCTGAGTGGGTCTTTTATCACGTAAATGAATTCTGTATATCCACTGTCCCGATCTGTATATCTTATGTAATACTAGGTCGCGATCTATTTGATTGTGATTTGTTTGATGTAGGATCCTGCAAAAAACCCCACCGGTCAAAACTCCTAGAGTAATAGCACAAATGAGGACATATCCAAGAAATAAACCTTAATTTTTATCCGATTTTTATAATTTATGCATTATTTTATCGAATTATTTGAAAAATATCTGGGTTTTTTATCAGAACTTACTAGAATTTTTATTTTCGTATTTGGAGAGGGGGGGGGTCTTTTTTTAAATTTATTTTCTAATATTAATTTACCGAATTAATTATTTGGTGATGGCGTTGGCCATAAAATTTATATTACATATTTTCATTATTGTCGTGCATCCGGATGAATATGACATTAAATTTAAGTGATAAATGAAAAATTAAGCCAAGAGCCTACATTACAGTCAACAATGACTTAATTGTTCAGAGCGTCGCGATCTCAGACTGGAATTTTCCTTTTCTTTCCTATTTTCATTTATTATTTATTAAAACACATTTAACATCTGTATTGTAACATTTTAACATCTGAGGCATCGTGTTTAAATAATCCATCAGCTTTTGTTTAATAAATTTGATACTTGGGGTCTTTGTTACTGTTTACATATATAGTGGCTACGCCACGACCTATCCATTGTCAGAATTATTTTTATATTTGCGACGTAAGGCCATGTAGTGTATGTACGAATAACTCCCGTAATAAGAAAAATAACCAGATTTACTACTACTCCAAAAAAAAAAGGATCGACATACTATAACTACTATCACTACCTCTGCTGGTCTTACCATTACTGATGAACTGAATACAGTATTAGTAACTGTTTTGCCCAGCATTTCAGTGAAACTGTCTCTACTTCTTTCAACACATTCTCGGAGAACTGTCTACCAATTGTCCCCCTATTGATAACCTCATCTTAACGGAATTCACTGATAGAGATGTTGCCTACGGCATTAACAGATTACGGGCCAAGCCTTGCAATTCTCCGACAGAGGTTCCTTCCTTTATTCTCAAAGGCCTTCGAGATGTCATAATTATTCCTCTTAAGCGCATCTTTAATTTGTGTCTAAAAGCTGGCCACTATCCTAAAATAAGGAAGAGTGCGGTTGTGGTTCCTGCCTATAAGAGACGTTCTGCCAAACGGACTAGCATTGCTAATTATAGGCCGATCTCTATCCTTCCACCCACTGCCAAAGTCTTTGACAACATCATTCATAAATATCTTCTACAACATGTCCTTCCTCATGTTCCTGCGTGTTAACATGGTTTCATTCCCCGACGTTCCCTTGTGAGCAATCTTGAATCTCTCACCACTCATGCTCATGATGCTCTTGACCACTGCCAGCAACTTGACGTGGTCTACTTTCATATGCAAAAGGCGTTCGACTCATGAGTTACTAATTAAAAAACTGAGTGCGTATGGGATTGTTGATGGACTCCTTCGGATAATGCGCTCTTTCCTGTTGGATCGACAATTTGTTGTATCTATACGACAACATTCATCGTTGCCCTATAGGCCTCACTGTGGTGTTCCACAGGGTTCTGTCCTAGGGCCTTTATTATTTGTTATCTTCACTGCTGACTTCCCCGAGGTGATTAGAAACTCCCATATTGAAGTATGCACATGATATGAAACTTTTTGGAAATATTATAATTGTCTTAATGCTCACCTGCTTCAGCAGGAAATTTACAGTATATGTCATTGGTTTGAGCAGAATGATCTTGCAATTAATGCAACCATGTGACAAAATAGACCAATTTTATCGAGTTATCCTAGTCTGTTTGTGGAAATGTGCAAGTTGCCAAGCTCTGTGTCCGTGATCTTGGCGTAATTGTTGACAGCACACTTTCCTATAATTCCCATGTTGACTGTTCGTCTGAAGGCTTACAGAGCTCTTGGTACCATTGTGCGCAATGGAGTCGGTTTTCGGTGCCCTTCTACATTTGTTCGGCTCTATCGGAGTCTAGTTTACCCATTTTGTCCAACTGTTCTGTTTTATAGAATGGGGGTTCAAATATGCAGTCTTGTAAACTGGATAGGGTGCAAAATGTTTTTCTCCAGTTTCTGAAGCGGAAATTCCCGAATTTTGATGTACCTTCTGATCTGTGTCCACTCTCAGACATTAGAATGAAGATTGATTTTGCCTTTCTTAAGAATGTTTTAGTAGAGAAGATGGATGCTCCGAACTTTCTCGAGTCCATTTTCATCCGAGTAACGTCTCATACTACCATGAACCCTTGGCTTCCTATTAAACTCAGAAGAATTTCGTCAGAATACAATGTCCAGAATTCAAAAACTATACAATGAGAATTCTGATGTCATTGATTTATTTAATTAATTTTCCTCGTCTGTTACTATCCTGCCTTTGTGATTATGGTTGTATTTATTGATTATCTTGTAACTCTCATTCTATTTGCTCGATATTGTAGTTCCGTGTTGGCTTGAATTAGCCGTGCGAACACAGTACATGAACTGAATTGAATTGAATTGTTATTATTATTGAATTTTTATCTTTGTAATTATTATAATATTTTTGTTAATCTGTATAAATAAAATTGTGTTTTCCTGTTTTTTTTATTGTCCCCCTTTTTTTTAATTACGTTACTTCTCTTTTCCTTGTATCTTAAATAACCCTATTTTGGGCCTTTGGCCTGTTGGGGGGCAACATAGCGGCTTGGCCTTCCAATTTATTTGGTGGGTTATTCCCTGTTGTTGTTACCTATTATTATTATTGTTAGTATTATTATTATTATTATTTATACCAGATGGTTTGTTTGTTTTTACCGACTTCAAAAAAAATAGGTTCTCCGTTTGACCCGTATATATATCCGTATGTGTGTATGTAAAAATGTAAAAACTTCAGAGTAAAATGCTGCGAAATTATGGGTCAACAGTGGCGTCTTTGAGTGATGCATCACTGCAGGGCAGATACGAAACAGCTTCTATGAATGAGTTGTTCATTTGAGTGTCTCAGAGAGATGCTTCTCTGCAGCACACGCAGTGCTCGCAGTTACTAAAAGTCAACTTTGCCAGTTTATTTATTAAAATGTGTATAGCTCAAAAGCGAAGTCACGAATGGATGATTTAAAAAAAAAAAAAAAAAAGAAAAAGGAGACGTTAAATGAATGACACTGAATGAGTTTATTAACTCTTTTTAGTTTGTTTAGTTAAAAAATTATGCTGTGGACGCTTACAAACAATTACTGATAATTATTTCTGTAATTCACGGTGGTGACATGGTCTTTACCACACTGAGATTCGATCTCTCTTTAACGTCTCCTATATTCCACCATGTTACAGTCATTTCAGTGATAACAGAATGATTGTTTAGAGGTATTTATGAAATTATATACTGCATTTATTATATGATGCATTTATTAAAAAGCATCTAAATTTGGGAGAGGTCGCTTAAGAAATTTCAGATTACAAACACGATGTTGGTGGGGGTGGGGTGCTTTCTCAGCTGACGACAAAGCGGATATATAGTAATGGCGCTTTGGCTGGCGATGTCGTTCAGTCTGGGCAGTATTATTGATGTATAATTGATGGTCTCTGGTTCTGCCAACCACAGTAATGGCGCCTACAATAATAATAGAGATTAGTTCCACTTTTCGCCGCCTTCAAATTGCCCCAAAGATGGCAGCCACATAAGCGATCTACTTATTTCATATCGTTGGTGCATCTGTAAATGTTTTAAATCTTATGAACCACTTATCGTTTTGAGCTCATATTTGCACCAGATGTTCGTTAGGTTCAGGATAAGGTTTACATGTATGTGCCGAGTGTCAAGTTGGCCCAAAGAGGAAAAGGTAAAAATAATCTTTTGTTTGATCTGTATGTCAGACATGAGCCTACAATATACGTGGACCAACAATGTATGTCATGTCCTACAATGCAAGGGAAAGTTTCTGCAATAATAGTTCATAAAAAAAATCACTTTGGCTATGGTCAAGGATGAAGAAATACAGGATGGGAAACTCCATTGTTTAAAGCGTGAGTTTTTTTTTTCCACTGGCGCTCTCTGGCCATTTGCGTGGGCATTACTCTCTGTTTTCAGACGATCACACTTTTCCTTATTGGCCTCGATGGCTCAGTGGTTGCGTGATCGCCTCTGATGCCCTTAGATGTGGCTTCGATCTCGACCGATGACGACGATGGGGAAAATCCTGCGATCACGCACGCAAGAAAGTGGAGAGCAGCGAAGTCAACGTTTAGAAGCAGACAGATTACGACACAGACAGGCAAGGCAACGTTTAATTAATGCAAACAGAGGTCTTCATTTATTAGTAGAACAACAAAGAATTCAAGCAAGACGGCCATTAATAGCAGCATCATTTAACCGCCTAGCATTTGAATACAATCAAGAAATTGAGCACTCATTACATTCAAAAATAACTTTTGGAGATATGAATAAGGTATATCAATTTTGTCATGCATTAAAATTTAAAAATGAAATTCCTGGAATGTGTTGCAGTGCCAGAAAAGTTGTTTACCAGAATTGCATCCACCACCTGAACCATTAAATTCTTTACTAATAGGTGATACTGCCGATTCCAAATTGTTTCTACTAAAATCATTAGTGGTGGTCATTTCGATACCACTTTCAAAATTCAAGGACAAGTGTATCACCAAATCGGCTCTTTACTTCCAATGCCAAATCAAGATCCAAAATTCTTGCAAATTTATTTCATGGGAGAAGAAGCAGAGCAAGTTAACATTTGCTGCCATTACAATTGTATTGAAAAAATTACAGAAAGGCCATTGTTGCATCTCTAGAAACGATGTTAAATGAAAGAAATCAGCTCATACAATTATTCAAACACACTTCGGAAAGAATGCAAATTGATAATTACATGGTCGTGATCAAAATCGACAAAAGTACAGCTGGGCAACACGCTGGTCAGTTTAATGCTCCAAATATTAATGAAATAGCGATTGGTTATTGTTGGTGATCAATTTGAACAGCGAGATATCAAAATTATGCGTCGCGATAATACCGTACAAACCATAAATGATATTCATCGTTCATATGATGCTCTGTAATATCCACTTATTTTCTGGGAAGGAGAGGATGGCTATCATATTAATATCCAACTATGCAATTCTTCAACAGGTACAATAAACATTTACATTATTATTTTCAATATCTACTATACTATCTGATAATCCGGGCGTTGCTCAAGCACTTTTTCGATGAAATTTTGCAATTTCTGAATCTGAATACACAGAAAAAATGAACATGAAATTCCACCTTTTTTCTCCTACACTGCGTCAAACTCACTCAGCTATACACAACATTCCAACACGAGCGTTTGTAGAACTGCTAAAGGGGCCGTAATTGGAGAGGCCATCCATTGGGAGCATTTTAAAAGAATTTTTTTTGATTCTTCAATATGCATTTTTACTATATTAATTCTAAGCTTTTTTTCATGTCTTCATTTTTTCTGTACATTCATTCACATCCAGATATTCCCAAGTTTCATCAAAAAAGAGCCCGAGAAAGGCCGGGTATATCAGCTAGTAAATAATAAGAAATTAATCTTTACTTCACCCATTCTTGTGACATTTATTTCTTTATGTTTTTGCATATTCTGCATAAGCCAAGTGCTTATCCTGAACACCTTCCAGACATTCTTTATAATTACACTCTGTAACTTACTTTTTTTAAAAAACATTTACCAAGTATAAATTCCCTTATAAACACAGATTAATCAAATAAATGAAAACTAGTCAAAAAATCCATTTGCTGAAGGCAATCTTTAATTAGAACAAGAAAAGCAATGCAAGATTTTTGCGATTAAAGCAGAAGCAGCATTTAAACACTTCATGATAAACCACAATCCTTTGCAACATACAATCTGTAAACATGCAACCTCTCATGCAAAGGCGATTCTTTTAGGAGATAAGAACGTTGCTCTTTGCTTAGTGAACAAACCTCCCTGCCCCAATGATGGCAAATGGTTTTCCATTTCTGGAAAATTTTTGAACGGAAAAAAAAAAATTATGATAGCGTACAACTGAAGAGTATTTAAATTAGAGACAGCTGGCATTATGCAAATGTGATGCTATGGGGAAACTGAATAACGTAAGCAGCGATCCTACAAGCTAAGGAGTGATGCGACAGGAATCAATAATAGTTGGATGCAGTATGGGAAAGGCGAAAAAGCTCATTGTTGTCATAGCGGGCCTTCTCTATGTTCTAATAGCGAGAGCCATTAAGAGCACCGAAGACACTGGTGTCTCCGACTAGTTTATGCTAGAGTATCATAAACATTAGCATATGCAGGGCCCTGGGTATATTGATTACCACATAAGATTAATTGATGTTTAGGTCTTTAAGTTTTCAGTCTATTTATGCGTAATGAGAAATAAAAAGATTTTACTGATCACTTCCATGTCCATTGTCTCACCCCATATGGGTCCCAAACTCCTGACGCACCCGCGCCCGACTCGCATCACTTAGGTGGGGGTAGAGTCCTGCTGGTATTGGGAGGGGCGAACGTCATATCTGGCGCCAGAACAGGGGCCCATAATCTGGCAATTCCGGATCATCGAGGGTGGCATGGGCGTGGAGCTGTTTTGTTTTATAAGAGATGTGGTGTTTGAGCGGTGGTGAGAGGTTGGTTGAGCAAGTGAGCTTGTTTGTAGGTGAGAGTGGGAGACCCTTACTGGCATTAGGTTGTGTATGACCATGGTCTGATGATGATTGAGAGGGTGAATAAGGTCGAGAGGGGTGGTCAACCCTGTGACAGCTGTTTGGGTGTGTTTCAACGTATCGAGGAAATAGTTGGAAAGCTCACGAAATTGGTTATAGGGATGATGTCTAAGTACACCCAATGAGCTAAGAAGGGAGTTCGGGATAGTAAACTAATATAAGGGAGGTGAATCCAGGGCGAACTATGGGCGCGGGATCCGAATGGGTTATGCTACGTTTACCAGGTAGGGTTGGAAACTGTATGCATTGGGCAGGCCCGTTCGTGGTACGTGCGGAAGATGGAGAGGGTTGGGTGCAAGTAGTGGGTGTCCGTCATGGTGATGGTTAATGGGTGCGAGTGGGGCAAGTATGGTCGCGTTGAGGGTGAGGGGTAACCACCAACGCAGGGTACGTATTTTATTCCTGGAAGTCTGGCCCGTAACCCGGTGGAGATGGATGGAGCCAATGGCGTGCCGAGGTACCTGCCCAGGGGGTGTGTTCAAGGAGGATACCCTGCTATGGAGGGGGCTGCGCCAGAGGTGACATGGAATGGAGGCCCGTATTGGGCGGCAGCATTCCAGGATATAGTCAAGAGTCGGTAGCCGTTTGTCTCGTGCCTCAAACGGCAGGGGGCGTGATGGGCATAGAGTCTGAGTCGAGGCCCATGGGCCCGTTTGGAGATATGGGTGGTCCTGTAATGAGTACCGCAGTCGGTCCCAGCGAGCAATTGTTAAATGTAGCAGCGGAACCAAATGATGGGGAAGTCATGGCCACACAGAGGATGCCAGGGGTCTACGTTACCCTCCATCAGCATATGTGGGACTGACACCCTACAGTATAGAAGCGGTGACACAGACCGAACGCTGTGGTGGTGTCCAAGACACTAGTGTCGTGAGGGAGGGTGCACATGGTATGGAGTGCGAGCCCACGGATCATGTCGTGGATACATGGGAGGAGTTGCTACAGAAGAGAACTGATGGGGGAGAGAAAACTGGACAAGCTCCAGAAGTTTTAGTGAGGGAGGAATCTGTGCACGAGGAGGGACCTGGTCCCGAAGATCTAGCGTGGAGAGAGTGGATATAAGTATTTTATAAAGTTAGGAGGCGTCTTGAGGCTATGACAATGAAAAACCAAATTAATAGCGGTGCTGTTGAGGATAAGAAACGAGTAATGGTGGCGCAACATTTAGAGGGGGGGGGATAAAAGGCCCAAATGGAAGTCAAAGAAGAAGAGAGGGACAAAATGGCCGAAAGTATTAAAAGTGAGCAGCCCCTCAGGCGATTGGAAAAATAGTAGCTCTAGCAGATAAGGCGGTGGAGTCGCCACTGAGTTCACTTGACCAGTTAAGTGGGACTCTGCAAGAGACCAGGGAATATGGGGATGAAGGTTATGTAGATGAAAAATACTGTGAGCCGTTGTTGGTAGGAAGAAGGGATGTAGGATATTGTGAACTGGAATGATAGACTGTTACTTATGGTTATATGTTGTGTTTATTTCGTCGTTTTTTTTTTTTTGTGCGTGCAGTAAATGTTCTTAGTTCATTATTGTCGTTTGTGTATGTATGGTGAGAGGATGTTTGGTTGGAATAGTGGTGGTGAGGCATAGTTTAATTGGATGGTTTTGTTTTGTGTAAGAAAGTAGGTTGCTCGAATTTAACCTGTGGGCAGGTACGTTCGAGGTTTTCGCCAGTCTCATGTGACATGTCATGTCAGTTAGTATGCAGCATGTGTCCGGCAAAAGCCTCATTTCAGTTTTATAACAAGCTTTTGTGGTGTTGAAGGGTTGTGCTGCCTGTTTGGAGGACCTGGAGGGGTGTTTTGGGTTAGTTCGTTTTGTTCAGCAATGTGTAGGTGTGAGGCTATGTTTTATTGGTGGGGGTTATGAGTGTTGGTAATTGTAGCATTGGTTGATTGTTATCACTGAGTGTGTTGTTGTATTTAGTTAATTTTCCCGTTATTGTGAAGTAATATTGTTTGGAGAAGTAGTGTCGTCTGGGTGTTGTAGCGTGTTCATTCTTTGTTGTGTTGTTCTTTGTTGTAGCGTTTGTTCAAAGCTCTGTTGAAGGCTGTCATTGTTGTTTTATTTTTTTTCTTAGAAGATGAGACAGCCTCCAACAGAGCATTGTTCAGAGAGTTTTCCGAGAAAATGCTGCGTGAGCGAATTTAAATATATGTTGTTTGTGGAATTCGGTTTTATGTTTTGTTTTTTTTTATGAAAAATTTTCCGCAATGAGAAGTCGCTTGTACGAACGTTCTCCATGTAACAATAAATTTCGAATGCAATGTAATTGAAATAGTATAAAGTTTAAGTTACCTGTCATCGAATTAATTATAAGATGTTTGCCCTGAGAGTTTTGTCATTAGCAAGTTAAAACAGCGATTTGGAACCCCGTGATGTTATGATGCATCTGATGAACGTCAGACCGGCCATGTGTAACAGTGACTAGCAAACAATTGTCAGCATTGAAGATGATAATGTATGAGAACCAGGGAAGTATAGTAAAGAAGACTGGTGACTACCTTGTCTAATTACTATGCAAAAACGCTCCGACTTTACTTAGAAGCAAGTGACGTGTAGCGCTGTGTTTGGCTGTCCCGCATATTCCTCCTCCATGATGGAACGATCATTCAGCTGTGCAGACATTTGAGAGTGTGGCTCCCCTTTCTAAGAGACGAACAATCGACTATTGTCGTTAATAAAAGAAGACTGTGAATAGGCTATTAGCCTTTTCACGTGTCGACGGGTGGCGCCACTTGCGCATGCGCACTGCACGGGTTGGTTGGCAAAAAACGAAAAAAGTGCTGGGCGATTATCATTTTTTGCTAATCGAACTTATGGTAATCGAATATAAGAATTACTCGATTAATAATAGATTTTATTACATTAAAAAAATTTTTTTTTTTTTGGTATTGGCATGTTAGCTGGCAAATTAGCATTAAAATTACCAGTTTTTTCTACATTTACAAGATATTCGTTATAATGAGTTACCATTGCCCCAAAGTTATTTGGCATAATGAAATGCCAATGAAAATAGTAATTTGGAGTAATTTTTAAGTATTACAAAGCAATAGATGTGAATGGGCTGAATTTTTTTAGTAAGTAAACCTTTCTTAGGGTACATAAAATATTTATTTTAATTTATTAAAAAATATTGTATAACACATATATTTAATTGACACGAAAAAGTTAGCTCATTTAAAGTGTACAACTTTATTTGTTAAATTTCCACACGGTATTCCCTTATTATAAATTTTAAGCGTTCAGTAATTTTTCTTAACTCACAGAAAACATTAAAAGTAGTTTTTCAACACATTTGGGACCCAAACTGTTTCTTTTCTTTGTGATTGTTGCTCCGGCTTTGGAAAACAATCTTTCCGATGGGACGGATATGGCTGGTGGAACAAGGTATTTCAGAGAGACGTTTGAAAAAGCTGCAATTCGTGCCATTTCTTTTCTTTGGTGTCTAAAAGCCGAAAAATATAAATAAATAAAAATTAACGAAAATCGGTTTGGTTAAAAGCTGATGCTTGACCAACAAACGAATAAAATTTTTTCGATTTTTTTTTTTAATTAAATGAGCTAACTTTTCCGTGTCAATTAAATATATGTGCTTAATAATATAATAAATTAAAATAAATATTTTATTTACCCTAAGAAAGGTTTACTTACAAAAAAATTCAGCCCATTCACATATATTGCTTTGTAATACTTAAAAATTACTCCAAATTACTATTTTCATTGGCGTTTCATTATGCCAAATAACTTTGGGGTAATGGTAACTCATTATAACGAATATCTTGTAAATGTAGAGAAAACTGGTAATTTTAATGCTAATTTGCCAGCTAACATGCCAATACCAAAAAAAAAATTTTTTTTAATGTAATAAAATTGATTATTAATCGAGTAATTCTTATATTCGATTACCATAAGTTCGATTAGCAAAAAATGATAATCGCCCAGCACTTTTTTCGTTTTTTGCCAACCAGCCCGTGCATTGCGCATGCGCAAGTGGCGCCACCTATCGACAGGTGAAAAGGCTAATTAAGTAGAGTAGCGAAATTTTGCGTGGTGTTGTTGATGGCATCTCCTATACAGAGCACAGTGACCAACCTTGTACTAATAACTAATTGACGTTGCACTCGCTTCTAATTCAATGCTAGATTCGATCTCCCTACTTCGTTCCAGATGACGCCAAAGACCTGTGGCGCCATCTACTTCGGCGCAGGCCTCTTCAGAAAACACCACCTGAAGGCAACGCTAATCTATCACCATAACTCTTTTTATTGCTTTTTTTAAAATTAAAAAACAGTTTTAGGTTACGAAAGGCAAATTGAAAATGGAAAGAAAAATTCCGCGACCTGGATTTGAACAAGGGACCATGCCTATCGCTGGTTAGGTTAAAAAAAAAAACAAAAAAAAACCATGGATGAGGAACTGTGTCCAGCTTCAATTTGCATTATTAATGAATGCACAGATGATAAGGAAAATTGCAAAATTAATTTATTTATTTGGACACGTTTTAGCTTGGACTAATAAATAAAAGAATTAGTCTAACAGAATAATTGAAACTGTACAGCTTGTTATATGTTATTTCGATTCAAATTTAAAGAATTTAAAGAATTGTTTAAAATCTTTTTATTTTATATGTAATATTTTATAATTTTAATTTTTATACGTTATATTTTCGTGTTTGTTTCAGTAAACAATTCTAAGTTTTAATGAAGCATTTTATTTCAATCTATTATTTAAAAATACAGGTATTATTTAAAAATAAAATCAAAATACATAAATTCAGTTTAATTTTACTGTTTTACTGTTTCACGGCACACAAAAGAAGCATTGTGCGCATTCAGCGACACAGATTTGGGAATACTTAGTTCGGAAGTATTTGGGTGCGCCCTGTGGAGCAGCGTTTTCCGCTCGGAGGCTGCTGCTGGTGCTAACACTGTGCGAGAAAGTCATTGTTGTCATAGCGGGCCTTCTCTATGTTCTAATAGCGAGAGCCATTAAGAGCAACAATGGGGATAGTACAATAGATTTGTAAAAATCCCGTATCTATTATTATTATTATTATTAAGAGCAACAAAGACACCGGTGTCTCCGACTAGTTTATGCTAGAGTATTATAAACATTAGCGTACGCAGGGCCCTGGGTATATTGATTACTACAAAGATTAATTGACGTGTAGGTCTTTAAGTGTTCAGTCTATTTATGCGTAATGAGAAATAAAGAGATTTTACTGATCAGTTCCGTGTCCATTGTCTCACCCCATATGGGTGCCGAACCCCTGACGCGCCCGCTCCCGACGTGCACCACTTAGGTGGGGGTAGAGTCCTGTTGGTATTGGGAGGGGCGAACGTCACAAAAGCTTTGCCTGTTGAAACTAATATTTCATTTTTCAGCTTCAATTTTATGTCCACACGACAAAGAAAAGGATGCAGGAATCTTTCACGGTCGCTGACAGCCATTGTCGAAATCAAAACTTAACGTGAACACAAGATTGAGAATCAAACTTGTTTATTGCTAGCATTCAATGGAAGAATTTTTAAGCTTAGTACATGATGACAATTGCACTTTTAGAGGCAGTGTTCGTGTTAAGTTTCAATATTGCTTAACATGAACACTGCTTTACTTCTGAATGGCAACCATTTTTCTTTCGAAACTTCACTATCACATTGCCTTTGTTGATGTAAAAGTGACAAATTCGAAAAAATGGTGAATTCTCTGTAAAGTTTCAAATGTAAAACATTTAAACAGTGGTCCCTCGACAAGTCAGCATCCGTTCTTCCAGGACCTTGCAGTCTTGTAGATTTTCTCATTTGCAGAATTCCAAGATGGCGACCCCTCGCCCCCCACGCTTTTTCTAAATATATTTAAAAATATTTTTTCTTTTCGATGTTTACTGGCTATCAATTACCACAACATTATACTCTTTCAAAATATTTGATTATTCTCAAATTTTAACCACTATTAAATATTTATTCCATTATTTATTAGCTTAAAATTTTATTTGCACGACTTTTTTTATCAAAAATTTCGCTATTGGAAAATTTGGACCTTTAATATTTTTCCTATATTTAAATGTCAGGCAAAACTTTTTATTCTCATTTTTGTTTTTTTTTTTCAGATGACAGCTATGTCCAAATACTGTCAAAATAAGTCAGTACACAATAATATTTGTGTACAATTTTAAAATGATATGTTCGAATAATGAATTTCTTGATACAATAGCGAGAAGAATGATCACTTGGCCATTCCATGACAATCCATGAATGCGACAACTACCTCCCAATTTCCAAATGTGGGACAAAATTGGAATGTTTACTAAAATGAGCCCTAATAAGCCTAAAGATAAATGTTTAGAGAAAGGCACCTAATTTTCGGTCAATGTGATCGATTCATATGAGGGAGATTTTTTTTCGGATTTTTTTTTGATAGGCTCAAGAGGCATTTATTATTTTCTGAAACTAGTTATGGATGTAAACATTTGTTTTACTTAATTTACAGATACATAATGTTACTTTTATGCAGATCACATTTTATTGTGGGGCATTTTCATAGGCCTAACTTTTTATCACCAACTTTATAGCGATCACCTCCTCCGTGTATGCTATGAAGTGTGAACCTTACGAAGTACAGATTTATTATACGAGGGTTGGGGCATAAGTCATGGCAACTATTTTTTTTCTTGTAGATATGTGAACAAATCACAAACGTATATGTGTAGTTTGGAAGTTCTGCAGGCATAGTGTGAATGCAGAACAACAGATGGCTCTGTGATAGCTGGTAGTAGCGCAGCGAGGGCTGTGAAATCATTTAGTAGGTGAGTGTCGCGCAAGATGGAAGTAACCCGTGTTGAGCAGCTCGCTTACATCAAAATAGCCATTCTCCGAGGGAGAAATGCGATGGAATGTCACAGTGAATTAGTGGAAGCCCTTGGGAATAATGCCCTACCATACCGCACAGTAGCACGGTGGGTAGGAAAGTTTCAGCAAGGACGTGTGTCAACCAGTGATGAGCAACGATGGGAAGAATTGGAGCACCCACCGTACTCTCCCGACATTTCGTCCTGTGACTGTGATCTCATTCGCAAGATTAAGGAACCACTACGTGGTAGGCGGTTTGCAACACGAGAGGACATTGCTAATGCTGTGCGCCAACAGGTGACCCGATTCACACATGGTGCAGCAAGTACTGAGGCTGATGGTATTTGGCACCTCCCACATCATTGGCAGTGTGTGGTGACAGTAGCAGGGGACTACTTTGAGGGTCTTTAGGCCCAGGTTTGTCAAGTCAACTTTGTGTACTGTGTTGTCATTCTTTTGCACTGTGAAGGCCATATTGCCCTGTATACTACCGTAATAAATTAGTGTGTTACGATATTTCATATTTCAGTGCTATTCATTGTCCACACATGTAGTTAACACCTTGTCCTTTCGTGTGTATATGTCACATTTTCCAACCGGACTAGTATCTTCAAGAAAAAAAATAGTTGCCATGACTTTTGCCCCAACCCTCGTAAATAAACCAGATATGGAATGAAAATTCCTGCTTTCGAAAATCAGCTGGAACACTCTGTGAATAAAAATTTGTGACGTACACACCTTCTCTGGATAAAAAAAAAGTATCAAGCTAAATATTGACGGTAATCGTGAGGGGCGGGTTTGTCATAGTTTGAGCATGTCCAGAGGTGTAGTGTATGGGACAAGAATCAACCAAATAGTAAAAAAAAAAACACTTTTTAATGCTTAATATCTTCGCTGAACTTTAAATACATAAAAACAAAAAAAACAAAACAAAAAAAAAAACAAGATTCCAGGAAACGCCCACAAAAAAAAATATGAAGGCACTGCCGTTCAAAGTGAGGGGCCCCTCTAATATCAACTACACTGTCATATCAATGAATTATGACCAGCACCCCTTCAAGTCGCACCGTGATTCGCCCCAACAACGATTACACATTGCAAAATTTGCATAAAGGCTGAGAAAGCTTTAAAGCTGGTGCATCAAACGGCAGGTGCACAAGCCTCGAGATGTGTAAACATCCGGATTTAACAGACATCCAAAAAGGGATGATAATAGGCTATCGCAGCAAGGGTGGCACCATCTCCGAAATGGCGCGATTTGTGAACTGTTCACGGTCCACTGTAGTGAAAATGTACAAAGAGTAGACATCAGGGACAGAAATCGCGTCCCAACGCCATAACTGTAAAGGGACACGAGCCATTGACTAACGGGGAGAGCGGCGCCTACGACGACTCGTAAAAGATGACAGGAGAGCCACAGTGCATCAACTGACCACCAGATTCAACAGTGGCGCCAACAGACGTGTATCTGACATTACCGTTGAACGCACCTTGTTACTGATGGACTTGAACCGTCGACGCATGGTTGCTGCACCCATGTTGGTGAGGGGTCATCGTCAACGACGCCTAGACTTTGCACGTGAGCACCGCCATTGAACCGCAGACGAGTGGGCTAAGGTCACTTTCTCCGACGAGACAAGGTTTTTGCTCCATAAGATTGACGGGCGATGGCGAGTGCTTCGTAAACAACATGAAAAGAGACTGCAGGAGACTATTGTGAGCTGGAAACAGGCTGGTGGGGGTAGTGTGCTTGTGTGGGGAATCTTCTGTTGGGAGCAGTTAGGTCCACTGATTCATCTAGAGGGCACTTCGGATGCCTGTGCCTATCTGTCCATCATAGCGGACCAGGTGCACCCGTACATGCTCACGATGTTCCCCCAATGTGATGGTGTGTTCCAGCAGGACAATGCACACTGCCACAAGGCACGTTTCCTTCTGGATTGGTTTGAGGAACACTGTACTAACTTTCGAGTGCTCCCTTGGCCCGCTAATTCGCCAGACATCAATCCAATCGAACATCTGTGGGAGCACCTTGATCGCTATGTATAGCAGCTGGACCCTCCACCTATGACTCTCGAAGCTCTGTGGACAGCGCATCAAGCAGAATGGACTGCCATACCATCGGACATATACCGCGCACTTCTTGCATCCATGTCAGGATGCCTAGCAGCAGTTATAGTGGCTTAGAAAAGTACTCAGATACTATCGTTACTATGTTCCACAAACCACCAACGGCCGAAGATACTATTTTCCACCTTGTGTCAAACTTAAAGGAAAAATAGAAGTTCCAGAAAAAACTCACCAGCTGAAATCTTCTGTAAGTAACACTTAACTTCACCATCTCCACTGGTTTCCAGCAGCCACATTATGGTAGCGTTCGAAAAGACATCACTTGTGTAGAACACCAGTCCGCATACATGTGTAGAAAGAACACAAACTCAGCTAAATAAACTAAAACAGAATCAAATCATGATCCCGGAGGAACGACATATCAAAACAAGCTCGAACCGCCATCTCAGGTATGAGCATAAGACGATAGTATTTTGCTTTCGATGTTCTTTTTAACAACCGCATATATACAATCGAACTTTCGCTCCAACACTTCAACACACAACTCCTCGCAACGATAACTTCAATTCCTCCATAACCAGGACATGGCAACAATGCCCATCTAGAAGCTAACACTGTTTTCTCTGAAAAAAGAACTTCAATAAAACAATGTCTTCATCGATAACGCAATCACTGTTGCAACGAATACATCATTACAACAGCGATCATTAAAAACAAGAAACAACAATACATAATAAACGCCACGACGCAACAAGCGAAGCGCCACTATATAATAAAATAAGCCCATTTTTATAAAAAAAAAAAAAAAAAAAAAAAAAAAAAAAAAAAATAAAATCGCAACTAACACAAAAGGAATACATAGTAAAAACTCTAAATAAAAACGAAACGACCTTACAAGCTAAGTAAAACAAAATAAGATAAAATAAGGAGGGTACGCCCTCCTTCTGCCGGGCTATATGTTAAAACTGACATGGAATGTCACAAATTAAAAAAAGCCGAAAGTCTGCACTTCTTCTAGACAAAATATTAAAGAATTCTTCGCTAAGCATTCCGTTTACAGAGGCCAAGTTCGCTAAAAATGTCAGCGATGTTTCCTTTACAGCCGTTAAAAATCTTGTAAAAACGAACACACTTAAGGCTTTTATGAATATATTTGACTAAAGTATTAACAATATTGCGAAAGAATGCATTGTATTCAGATTTAGAAAAGGTTTAATTCTTTTTTTTTTTCCATGTTAAAAAAAAACATTAACAAAGATCACGAAGTGACGGCAGTATTTTAGATTTGATCAACTAACTTTTCGATTGATTTTAATGATAAACAACACATGACTAACGTAAAATAAGGCATCGAATAAAGTACAATAGAAAAAATATTTTAAAATACTAAGTGCTAAGCATTTCCAACGTTAAAACATCGGCAATTTCTCTTTGTGAAAGATATTTATACGCATCTACCTCATTGCCGATTTGCGCTGATAATGCGTATTCTTCAGTAAATTACATTACTAGCTTTCGAAGAAGAAAATTGCAAGGAAAAATTAAATCAGATTAAATATAGTAACTTATTTTTTTAGAAGTCATTGTCCGCCAATGAAAAATATTGGATTTTATGAAAAAATTGCTGACTTCTGAAATTTCCCCACTTCTGGAATGCCGACTTGCAGAGGGACCACTGTACATACATCATAAATGTTGTCAGATGAAAAATAAATGCTCAAAAATTTTTACAAACCGGAGTAGAATTTGGAAGCCAATTTCTGAGTATTGTAATCTTTGTAGTTGTCATATAGTCTCGTTTTCGATTTACTGGTTAACTCAAAACCCTGATAACTCAATTTTTTTAATTCGCCCGCTGAAGATTCAAGTTATCAGAATTTAACTAAGTGCTTTTGGTTGTGGACAAATCGTCAGGGCCCAACAAATGGAGTACTCCATTTCAGAAATATGCAGGCAATGGGATCACAGGTGTAATGTGCGTTCGTCGATGCCAGTAAAACAAACCTTGCAAGGCCCAACTGCCGTGGACAACAGTGCAGGGTCATCGTCGGCTAGCTCGCATTGTAATGGCGTACAGAGGGTGCACAATGGAACAGATAATGCAGTAAATTAATGATGGTACACAGATACGTGTAAGCAGCCACACCATCTAGAGCTATCTCCTCGCTGGGGTACAGAAACCATCGTCCCACACGGGACCTCTGCCGACTGCATATCACAGGGTGCAACAACTAGATTGGGCACACAAACATTGCAACTGTACCTAAGACATGTGGAATAAGGTTGCCTGGAATGACGAGATTCAAGCTAGTACATGCAGATAGGGTACAAGTATGGTGCAAACTACATGAGGCGATGGATCCTTTTTGCCAGCAGGGTACTCTTCAAGCTGGTGGAGGTGGCATTCCTGCCTGGGAACTGTTTACGTGTGACATCTTCCCTAAAAGGTGAATGTTACCTGGATATCCTTGATGATCACGTGCTCTCGTTTGCATAACTTCAACATCCCGATGGAGATCTCCTCCTGCAACAAGACAATACACCATGATTGCTCCCATGTTGTATCTGGATGGTTGGATAAACACTCAAGAGATGGCTAGTTAAGTTAGATCGCCTGAATTTAATCCCATCTGGATACCATCGAGAGAGACTCTCGAGCCTAACCCCCCCCCC